>JAKWIY010000848.1:0-28989 GCA_027704805.1 Solanum corneliomulleri
TACATCTACGTGTCGGTTCGTGACCCCCCGTCCCACTAATACTATGTGTCGGAACGTGACACTCCGATCCACTACATTCGTCTATCCATTCATCCAGCCTTCTCTATACTAAGGCATCATCAATCCCATTACTTTTAACTCGTCAAGCCTTCTTTTATACCAAGGCATCATCACTAAATCATAGATTAAAGTTTCTTTCAAGATTTGGGATTCCATGGTTTTCATCATGCTTGTTTTATCAAAATCACATAATCATATTCTACAAGCATACAATAAGTATATAGACAGGTTTACAATATCATCAACACATATTATTCACTATTAAGAGTTCACTACGAGTATCGTAATATAAACCATAACCTACCTCACCGAAGAATGGAATCGACAAGAAATTCCCAAGCTTGTTTTCTCCCCTTTGACGACTGCCCTCTCTCTTCTTGTCCTTTCTCTTTTGTTTTCTTATCTTGTTCAAACCCTCTTTCTTTACCCTAATTAATCATTAATTAAGTGTGAAAAAAAAGGACAATAAACCCCACTAATTCACTTAAGGTACCCCTTTTAAACCCTAAGTAATTAGACTTATTAATGTAACCCTCAATCTTTATAATTAAGGAAAGAATAGTCCAAAACGACCCCTAAAACGTGTAGAGGAATCCTATTTTGCCTGGGACTGCGCAACCTGTGACGGGCCGTCGTGCCTGCGACGGTCCGTCACGGTGGTCGTCGCAGCTCCCTCGATCTCAAGTGGCCTGTGACGGCCCGTCACAGCCAGACGTGACGGTCCGTCCTGTTCCTCCGTCATGACGGTCAGAAACTCGTTTCTTGTACCAAATTCTCAAAAGTTGAAGTGTTTTGCAACGGAAACTCACGACGGTTCATCGTGGATGTGACGGCAGTCCTGCAGGTCCGTCACAATTTACAGAGAGTTGATTTTAATATCCAATTTGAAGAATTCTAAGTGTCCTGGAAGACACCTCCTCGACGGGGGCCGTCGTGGCCACGACGGTCCGTCGTGACCTCGTCGTTCCAGCCAGTTTTTCCCAGCACTGAACTCTGTTGCTCAAACGACTAAACAGGTCGTTACAATAGATACCAATTTACCCATAGTTCGTCCCCGAACGATCAAAAGAAGAAAAACAATGGCGAAAAGGAGAGTACCTGAATCTGTAAACAGATGTGGGTATTTTTCTTGCATATCTGCTCCTTCTCCCAAGTAGCCTCTTCAACCGGTCGATTCTTCCATTGAACTTGATGGATGCAATCTCTCTCGACCTCAACTTGCGAACTTCTCTATCTAATATAGCAACCGGTCCTCTTCATAAGTCAAGTTCTCATCAAGCAAAACTGATCCCAACGGATAATGTAGTTTCCATCTCCGTGGTATTTCTTCAACATGGACACATGAAACACCGGATGCACTCCGGACAGCCTGGGGGTAAGGCTAATTCATAAGCACCTCCCCTATTTGCTTTAGTACCTCAAATGGTCCAATGTACCTTGGACTTAACTTACCCCTTTTTCCGAACCGCATCACCCCTTTCATGGGTGAAACCTTCAACAAGACTTGTTCACCTTCCATGAACTCCAAGTCTCTAACCTTCGGTCTGCATACTCCTTTTGTCTACTTTGAGCCGCTAAAAGCTTTTCTTTGATAGCTTTCACTTCTCCTAGAATCTCTAACAGATCAGTCCCCCCAAGGTCTAACTTCAAATGCATCAAACCAACCAATGGGAGATCTACACCTCCTCCCATACAATGCTTCAAATGGAGCCATGTCGATACTGGAGTGATAGCTATTATTGTATGAAAACTCTGCCAATGGTAAGAAGCTATCCAATGGCCACCAAACTGTATCACACATCACGAAGCATATCCTCCAACACTTGAATCGTTCGCTCAGACTGACCATCCGTCTGAGGGTGAAACGCCGTACTAAGGTCCAACCTAGTACCTAATTCTGCATGCAATGTTCCCAAACATAGAAGTAAACTGCGTACCTCTATCTGATATGATTGAGAGTGAACTCCATGCAACCGAACGATTTCTGAGATGTAGATTTTGGCTACCTTCTCTGCATTGTAGGTCACCTTGACCGGAATTTAGTGAGCAGACTTAGTTAACCTATCAACAATCACCCAAATAGAGTCATACTTACCCAATGTCTTTGGAAGACCAACCACGAAGTCCATCGCGATTCTCTCCCACTTCCATTCAGAATGGGCATTCTCTCAAGTGTTCCTCCGGGCCTCTCTGTTCATACTTTACTTGTTGACAATTTGGACATTTGGCCACAAACTCAACAATATCTCGCTTCATTCTACTCCACCAGAAGTGTTGCTTTAGGTCGCGGTACATCTTTTTGCACCAGGATGTATAGAATATCCGGAACTATAGCTTCTGTAAGAATAGTGGTGATCAAATCATCGATGCGGGGTACACATACTCTTCCCTTAATCCTCAAAACACCTCCCCATCGATTATTGCTTCCGTTAGCCTCTCCTTGCAACACTTTATCTCGAATTCGCCTTAGTTTCTCATCATCAAACTGTTTCCCCCTTAATCTGATCAAGGAAAGAGGATTTTGCCTCTACACAGCTAACAATCCCCTTCTCGTTTATTTCTAACCTCATAAGGTCATTAGCCAAATCTGCACTTCTCTAGCAATGGGCGTCTAGAAGCTTGCAAATGAGCTAGACTTCCCTGCTTCCGGCCTTCCTACTCAAAGCATCTGCTGCCACAACATTTGCTTTCCCGGATGGTACAAGATAGTGAATGTCGTAGTCCTTCAGTAGTTCCATCCATCTCCTCTGTCTCAAGTTCAAGTCTTTCTGAGTGAATACATACTGTAGGCTACGATGAACCGTGTAGACTTCACACTTAACCCCATACAAGTAGTGTCTCAATTGCTTTAAGTGCAAATACTATCCGCGGCCAACTCTAAATCATGGGTCGGATAGTTACGCTCATGCACCTTTAATTGCCTCGAAGCGTAAGCAATCACATTCTTCTCTTGCATTAGCACTGCACCCAACCCAAATAGGATGCATCACAATAGACAATGAAGTTCTTACCCTCTACCCGCAAGGTAAGGATAGGCGCGGTAGTCAACAAAGTTCTTGAGTTTCTGAAAGCTTTCCTCACCTACTCTCCGACCATACAAATGGACGTTTTGCTTAGTCAAGTTCGTCAATTGGGAAGCAATGGAAGAGAATCCCTTACGACGATCGGCGGTAGTAGCTAGCTAACCCAACAAAACTCCGTATTTCTGACACATTAGTGGTCTTACCCAATTTTTCACTGTTTCAATCTTAGAAGGATCTACCATCACTCCATCCTTAGAAACCACGTGCCCCAAGAAGGACAATGAATCTAGCCAGAACTCACACTTGGAGAATTTCGCATACAGCTTTTTCTTTCTCAACAACTCTAACACCATTCTCAAATGCTCCTCATGTTCCTTCTTACTTTTGGAGTATATCAGTATATCATCAATAAACCAATCACCAAAGAGTCCAAGTATGGCTTGAAAATCCCGTTCATCAAGCTCATGAAGGCAGCAGGGGCATTCGTAAGACCAAATGACATTACCACAAATTCATAATGCCCATACCTAGTTCGAAAAGCAATCTTTGGAACATCCGTTGCTCGTATTTTCAATTGGTGATAACCGGACCTCAAGTCAATCTTTGAGAAGACACAAGCACCTTGTAAACTGATCGAACAAGTCATCAATGCGAGGAATGGGGTACTTGTTCTTAATAGTTACTTTGTTCAACTGTCGATAATCTATGCACATTCGGAAACTCCCATCCTTCTTCTTCACAAATAGCACCGGAGCACCCCAAGGAGATGCACTTGGTCTAATGAAGCCTTTGCTCAACAACTCTTGATTGTTGTGCCTTTAACTCTCTTAATTCGGCGGGAGCCATTCTATACCGGGGGTATAGAAATGGGGCGAGTACCGGGTTCCAAATCAATGCAGAAGTCTATATCCCTATCTGGTGGCATACCGGGAAGATCTGCAGGGAACACATCCAAAAACTCACAGACCACTGAAACCGACTCGATCGAAGGTACTTGGGTAGTGTCATCCTTGAGATGTGCCAAGAAAGCTAGAAAACCCTTACTAACCATCTTCTGAGCACAAATAAAGGAGATGATACGCACCGGATTGGGAGTGTAGTCACCCTCCCACACTAACGGATCTGCCCCAGGCTTGGCTAACGTTACCGTTTTAGCATTACAATCCAAAATCGCAATGTTTGGAGAAAGCCAAGTCATACCCAGAATTACATCAAAGTCACCATTTCTAAAATAACCAAATCTACATAAGTGTTGCTCCCCACAAAATTCACCAAACAAGACCTATACACTTTTTCGACTATCACCGACTCACCACCGGAGTAGAAGAGTGAAACACGAATAGGCATGTAAAGTAATTAACAATGTAAATTTAGACCGTTAGCAAATGAGGAAGATACATATGAAAAGTGTGGAGCCAGGGTCAAATAATACAGATGCCATGCAATCACAACCAGAAGATTACCTGTGATACAGCATCAGACGCCTCCGCTTCAGACTCCCAGGGAAAGCGTAGCAATGTGCCCCATTATTTGTCTGTCCTTGTGCCCCTACCATGTTGCGTAGTGGGCTCCGTTTGCCCATCACCTCTGCCGTTTTGGTGACCACCATTACCTCGACCACCACGTCCTCCAGAAAAAACGGCCTCTACCATGACCACCCCTACCTCTAGCTAGTGGGGCTCTGTAACTCTGTTTTGGAAAATTCCTCCTAATATGTCCAATCTCCCCACATCCATAGCACTCTCTGGAATCGGGCATAGGTCTCTCGGAGTAGTGTGACCGTTCTGAGGTGGACCCCCAACTACAGTCTGTAGTTAAGACTGTATTGGTCGAACTGAGTGACCTCCGGAGTTCTGTCCTCTAGAGTAGGAACATTTTAAACTCACCTCCCCTTCGAAACCTCTTTGATGTAGACGTTGTGGTGAAGTCATCCGGTTTCACTCCTTCCACCTCTATCACAAAGTCTACCACCTCTTGGAAGGATGTTGCTGTTTGTCGCGTATCTGTAAGGCTGAAATCCGCAATTCTGACCTCAACCCCTTCACAAAACGGCGGATCCGTTCTTGTGGACTGAAACAGAGTTGGGTGGCGTATCTGGATAGTGCGCGAAATTTAGCCTCGTATGCATTAACCGTCATTCTACCTTGCTCCAGACTCAAGAACTCATCCCTCTTTCTATCTCTCAAAGTCCTTGGGATATATTTCTCCATAAACAGGGTAGTAGAGAATGATTCCAAGTCATTGGTGGTGCCTCTGTTGGTTGACACTCCACATGTGAACGCCACCACATTTTGGCGTTCCCTTGGAACTGATAGCTCACGAACTCGACACCAAACCTCTATACTATCCCCATCTTGTGTAGTAGCTCATGACAATCGACCAGAAAATCATAAGCATCCTCAGATTCTGCACCCTTGAAGACTGGAGGTTTCAATTTCAAGAACTTACTGAAAAGTTCGTGTTGATCGTTTGTCATGATAGGCCCAGTAGTCAGACGTGGAAATGTGCCTATTCCCAATGATACATCCATGCGGGGAGCCATAGTAGCCGCATGTCGTATCTCTGAAATCGGAGGTGTTGGTGCAGAAACCACTGGAGGTGCTTGACCCTGATCAGACAACCCGCTAAGATAAGCAAGTACTTGGTTGATCATCTCTGGGGTAGGTTGGGGTGGCATTTCCTCATTCTGCCCTTGTTCGGTTTCCCCTTCCTCAACCCTCTCTTACTACATCCTCAGTCGGTGGAGGAGTCACCGCCCTAGTATCAGATGGGCTAGGGGCTCGTCCTCTTCCTCTAGAGGACGTCCTCCCACGACCTCTTCCACGGCCTCTTGCCGCTGTTCCTCCTCGAGCCACAGCCCCAGTGGCTGGCTCAGTAGTTTCATGTCTTTCCGTTGTCGCTGCTGGGCGGTCGTTGCTCTAGTTCTAACCATCTGCGAAATAGAGTGAAGATGGTCAGATACCAATTTGTATCACCTAGATACCAATTGGACTCAAGTAGTAGCACGAAAAGAAAGAATGAAAAAATGGAATTTTCCTAAAGTATTATAGCCTCTCAAGGAAAAGTAAAGGCGTCCCCCTACCGTTCCTCAAGACTCTACTAGACCTGTTTTGTTGTGTGAGACCAATGAACCTAAGGCTCTGATACCAAGTTTGTCACGACCCAATTCGAGAACGCGGACTGGCACCCACATTTACCCTCCTATGTGAGCGAACCAACCCATCTAAACCTTAACATTTCATAATATCAACAGAAAATAATGCGGAAGACTTAAACTCATAAATAAAACAACTCAACTATTATTAATATTCCCAAAATCTGGAAGTCATCATCACAAGAACATCTATGATCAAATTACTAAACTAAACTATCTAATAATGTCTAAGAAGCTAAAAATACATAAGAAACTAGTCCATGCCGGAAGTCAAGGCATCAAGACTTATAGAAGAAGATCCAGTCCAAGCTAGAAGCGTTAGCTCACCCTGAGATCCGGTATGACGAAATCTGGCCCGAATTACTGTTGTGTTGAAGTTGACGGAACGTTTGCTGCATAACACAAATAACAAAGGAAAACATAAAAGTAGGGGGGTCAGCACAACCACACGTACTGAGTAGATATCATCGGCCAACTCAAAATAGAAAATAATATATATCAAGTAATATTATAAATCAACTATAAACACAACATGTAGCAACAACAAGTATCATAATCGTCAATAAGTACCATCAAGTTCATTCATGAGGGCTCAAGCCTCAATACCACACTCATTTGGGAATTAAGTTCATTATGTTGAGTATATTACCATCTTTCGAGATTCATTATCTTTTTCCTCTTGTGTCGGTACGTGACACTCCGATCCCCTATATGTGTCAGAACGTGACACTCCGATCCCCTATATGTGTCGGAACGTGACACTCCGATCCCCTATATGTGTCGGAACGTGACACTCCGATCCCCTATATGTGTCGGAACGTGACACTCCGATCCCCTATATGTGTCGGTACGTGACACTCCGATCCCCTACATCTACGTGTCGGTTCGTGACACCCGTCCCACTAATACTATGTGTCGGAACGTGACACTCCGATCCACTACATTCGTTCTATCCATTCATCCAGCCTTCTCTATACTAAGGCATCATCAATCCCATTACTTTAACTCGTCAAGCCTTCTTTTATACCAAGGCATCATCATTACTATCATAGATTAAAGTTTCTTTCAAGATTTGGGATTCCATGGTTTTCATCATGCTTGTTTTATCAAAATCACATAATCATATTCATACAAGCATACAATAAGTATATAGACAGGTTTACAATATCATCAACACATATTATTCACTATTAAGAGTTCACTACGAGTATCGTAATATAAACCATAACCTACCTCCACCGAAGAATGGAAATCGACAAGAAATTCCCAAGCTTGTTTTCTCCCCTTTGATCGACTGCCCTCTCTCTCTTTCTTGTTCTTTCTCTTTTGTTTTCTTATGTTCAAACCCTCTTTCTTTTACCCTAATTAATCATATAATTAAGTGTGAAAAAGGACAATAAACCCCACTAATTCACTTAAGGTTACCCCTTTTAACCCCTAAGTAATTAGCCTTATTAATGTTAACCCTCAATCTTTATAATTAAGGAAAGAATAGTCCAAAACGACCCATAAAACGTGTAGAGGAATCCTATTTTGCCTGGGACTGCGCAACCTGTGACGGGCCGTCGTGCCTGCGATGGTCCGTCACGGTGGTCGTCGCAGCTCCCTCGAGCTCAAGTGGCCTGTGACGGCCCGTCACAGCCGTGACGGTCCGTCCTGTTCCTCCGTCATGACGGTCAGAAACTCTTTTCTTGTACCAAATTCTCAAAAGTTGAAGTGTTTTGCAACGGAAACTCACGACGGTTCGTCGTGGATGTGACGGCACGTCCTGCAGGTCCGTCACAATTTACAGAGAGTCGATTTTAATATCCAATTTGAAGAATTCTAAGTGTCCTGGAACGACACCTCCTCGACGGGCACTGAACTCTGTTGCTCAAACGACTAAACAGGTCGTTACAGCCACGTTCCGGTACCAGGATAGAATGAATATGAGGATCGGAGTGTCACGTTCCGACAGCAGGATAGAATATGAGGATCGGAGTGTCACGTTCCGACACCAGGATAGAATATGAGGATCGGAGTGTCACGTTCCGACACCAGGATAGTATATGGATCGGGTGCCACGTTCCGGTACCAGGATAGAATGAATATGAGGATCGGAGTGCCACGTTCCGGCACCAGGATAGAATGAATATGAGGAGCGGAGTGTTTCGTACCGACACAAGAGGAAGAAAGATAATGAATCTTGAAAGATAATGAATATACTCAATCTAATGAACTTAATTCCCAAATGAGTATGGTATTGAGGCTTGAGTCCTCATGTGTGAACTCGGTTGTATTCATTGATGAATTAAATATTGCTATTGCTACATGTTGAGTATTGTAGTTGATTTACATTGTTATTGATATATACTGTTCCCTATTCTGAGCTAGCCGATGATATCTACTCAGTACGTGTGGTTGTACTGACCCCCTACTTTTATGTTTTCTTCTTTGTTATTTGTGTAATGCAGCAAACGTTCCGTCAACTTCAACTCAACAGTAGATCTAGCCATTCTTCACTTCATCGGAAATTCAGGGTGAGCTAATGCGTCTAGCTTGGACTGGGTCTTCTTCCTCAAGTCTTGATGCCTTGAACTTCCGGCATGGACTAGCTTTTTAGTTATTTTTTGTTCTTAGACATTTTAGTTTAGTATTTGAAGATAGATGTTCTTGTGATGATGACTTCCAGATTTTGGGGATAATAATAATAGTTTTGAATTGTTTTTATTAATGAGTTTAAGTCTTCCGCATTACTTTTGATGATATTGTATTAAAATGTTAAGGTTTAGATGGGTTGGTTCGCTCACATAGGAGGGTGAATGTGGGTGCCAGTCGCGTCCCCGAATTGGGTCGTGACAGGTATGCACCAAGACTTTTTCTCTGTGACATCAGTTGATCGGATGACTTTCCCTTTAGACTATGTAAAACTATGGATATTCCAGTTAGTAATGAACACGAATAAGCCTACTGAAGAGATTAAAATATATTTATTCTTTTGTAATTTTTGAAGAATAAACATGTTGTAATTTGTATGCTTCCAAGTTTGAAACTTGTGACCATATCTCTTAGACTATAGTGTATTTATCTTAGGAAACAATGCTTCCAAGAGAAAAAATGATGTAATTTACAGTGTGATTGAGGTGTCAGGGAGAGTGCAGACAAAAGGTTGGGGTGGTGAGAGCAAGGTGTTAATAGTATTGGGTGTTGAGTTTAGAGTTGATACAGCTCGTCTCGTGAACGGAGAGGGCAAATCGATGGAACATTGTTCCCCGTTGACACGTGGGTTCTCTTTTGACTAACAATAATGTGTAATGACCCATTCATTTCTTATCCATAGATATGAAATTACAAAAAGTTGTAACGTAAAACATGAGAACTAGCAGTATAACTTAGGTATTACTATATATAGTGACCACTTGGCATTTGCTTAGCTTATCAATACTAAACTGTCTCTCATGTAACACATTATCATATGGTCCCTACCCCTCTCTGCATTTTTTTTTCCAAACAAAGATTCTAAGCAAAACATTTGACGACCAACGTGGACTACCGTACACCTGCTGACTGATATTTTTATCAATTTATATAAAGAAGCTAACAGACAATATAAGTTGACTGGAATGCCTTGGTCTATACAGTCTTAGATGACTAAAAAAGTGCAGGTCTAAATGCTTTGGCTGTTTAACATAATTCAAAAAAATATCCAGTTTTTATTTTTATCTTAACTTGTAAAGTTCACCATTAACTACATTTGTAGCTTAAGAAATTTGGTCAAGTTATTGTAAAAAGTTGTTTTCAAATAGATAAGCATGCAATATTTGAAAATCATTTCTCTCTGGTTATTTTTTCTAGTCCCCTTTGTTGACTTCTTTTTCTATGGATGTGGAAATACTTTGTTTCAATTTATGTGGAATTAATCTTTGATAAAGTAGGACTGATAAGGAATCATTGCTTCACAAGAATGCTGGCTTTACCGGTGGTTTTAACCATGTTCTTTCTAAATACTAGGGGTACTATCAGGTGTAATAAAAAATCAATGTTGAAGAAACACATGATGAAATACTTGTTGAATTTCAAAATTGCTCTGAATGAATGTTTACTTACATGATCTTGAGTTTCTCACGATATACTTTTTGGTAATGAATTAAATTCAAGTATCATTTTTGTGTTGAATTAGATTCAAAATATTTTTCTGTTTTGGTGTTTTGACGTGCTTACTCGGTTGCACGGGTTAAAACATAAGAAGATAAATCCACATCCTTTAAGTATCATAAATACAGTTAATGGATTATAAGAGAACTCTAAAAGCAAACAGAACGTATAGGACGTATATAAAATATAAACACGCTTAAAAAATCATCTACTTATTTGACCTTGGAAGCATGTCTGGAAAACTAGGAAACCCCTAAAAGTGTCATGTTTCCCCTAGACAGCCTTGAAGGAAGCATGTCTAACACAAGACAACCTCAGGGAAAAAGGTGTAATACTCATCAAAAGATGTGTCATGTGCAAGCAAACCATTGAGAGTTTTAATCACCTTTTTTTGCACTCCCTGCAACAATTAGCTTATGGTATTATTTATACTCTATGCTTGGTCTATAATGGGTAATTCCATACAACATGAACTATGCTTATGCCAGCTGGATATTGTGGAAAGTTGACAAATCCATCAGAAAGATCCAGAGAATGATCCCAACAGCCATTTTTTGGAGCACATGGAAAGAGAGAAACAACAGATGCTTGAATGGAATATCAACCTCTTTATGAACTCTTAATGCCCAATGTCTATTTAGTATATTTAGCTGGCACTTTTATGCCAATGTAAACAGTGTGGATAACCTTTCTGATTTTGTTAGTTCCCTATCTCTAGTAAAGTAGAGTAGCAGGGTTCCCTATTGACTATTTCACAAGTTTTTGCCAAGCATCTCCATATTTTCTGTTTGGAACAGCTTCTTTGCACAAGGTGCTTCTGTAACTTCGCATCTTCTTGATGCTTTCTAATATCATTTAATTACTTTATAAAAAAAATATTGAAAGTACAAAAAGAACAAAAAAAAAATTAAAGGCGTATAAACAATTGCATTACTAAGGAATTAAGTTATACAAATTAACAATAAAAGCATGTTACGCTATCATTGTAGTTTAACCAGTTATAGAAAGGTAATAAAATGTGCACCAATCAAACTTATCATACACAATTACTTGTTATTGTAAAATATAAGAAATTATGTACTGTCCAACTCTTCTAAAAGACTCTCACAAAATACTGCTCCCTCTCTACCCCTTCTAGACTTCAAAAATATATCCTATATCGTCTATCTCTAAGGCATATGATTCATTTTATATATAGTGCAACTCAAAATACAAAGAAAGTTTAGCAAATTCATACTACGAGGTGATCCCAAAAAACTAAGAAATATTCAACTTAAGTTTCTTATGTACACTTGAAAATGCACTAGAGAAACAAAAAAAATTACTTCTAACACTTCAAGGCATGTAGTCGAAAAAATAAAAATATTACAAGCAAATAGCTACAACACATAATCTATGTGGTTAACAATGGAACAAACCAAGCTTAAGGTGAGCACAACTATGAACTCTGGAAGACTAAAAAACAGTGACTTTAAAAAAGACATTAAAAACTTTTTAAATTCATGTAGAGTAGCAACTTACACTTGATGAAATCTATATTAGGGACAACATATCGTAGGTATCGCCAGCTTCAACAATTTAGTTCTTCGATGAAAGATGACTTAGCTACAACTCAGTTCTTCATATAAAGGCGACCTAGCTTCAGCTTCTACATTAAACATTGAAGAGCAAAAACTAGTGAGTGAAAGATAATCTGCCCATTTATACGTAATACAACTATAAACTAAACTCCCACAATCAACAAAATTCGTATCAACAACACAAGAACATAAAAACACTAACATAAATTTTTGACTGACACACATGCATATCAAAATCTTAATGCTATAATTTAGACTTTGAAGGTAAAATCTCTTACCTGATAAACTCTATTCCAACAACATAATGCTTTAAGACATGAAGCATGTTGATTTGTGAATTATTTTCTTTCAATTTTCAAAAGGAAATCTGATGGAACAGCTGTTTACCCAGAAATTATTGAAGAAAATCATCTTCTTCAGCTCTCCAATCTTGAACAACGAAGCTGAGAGGAAAATCTTCGTCCTCAGTTCATGTTAAGTGAAATCGCTGAGCTCTTTGATTTTTCAGCTGAAAATGGTGTTTTTCAATTGAAGTTTAACAAAAATGTGACGAAAATCGTAGTACAAACAGATTTCTTCCGTTCTTCGATCCTTCTTCAGTTCAGGCGAATGGTGGTCTTAAGCTGAAAATTGAAGGTTCGGGTGAAGTTTTAGGAAGTGTTGCCTTTTTTTATTTCTTTAATGTTTTATTCTTTTTAATTTTTCTTTAATGTTTTATTTTTTTGGCCAAATAAAAATGGGAGGGAGATGAAATTTTAATATTAAAATGTTGGAGGGAATATAAAATTTTGGTGAAAACACTAACGCCACATTTTTAATGTGTTGTATTTACAATTATAAAAATAACACACTTTAAAAGTATGGCCATTCATGTAAATAGTTGTTGCCAATTATAACAACACTTATAAAGTGTAGGTTATCTCATTAAAGAGTACACTTTAGATGTGTTGCTAAAATTAATGTAGCAAAAAGTCAAAATCTTTGGCTACACTTTAAAAGCGGTTTCAAAGGTATTTTAGACAAAACTTTATAAGCGTTGTCCAGATTTAGTGTTGCTTTAGACAAAAAATGGTGTAGTACTTATAACATTTACATCTTAAGCTAACATCTCACAATCATAATCAAGACATTTCAATTCATCATCGTACACTCATATCAATCCTAATACAAGGAATACTCCAATACAACATCATGACTTAATCTCTATTAACAATAATTCGAAGTAAAGGATAGAGATCCTAAGACTTACCAAGTCTTCGTCATAGTTCATCATCAAGGTCTTAACATAAACCTCCAATCAACCCAATTTCGGTATACATCATCATATGATAATAATCAACATGATAACAATACTTAGAGAAGCGCTACGTCATTATTCAATACTATATTATAGCTTAAGACAAGATACTTATGTCAATTTACACCAAACTTCCAAACCTAGATCACCTTCTTAAGAACTAGTATGAAAGGCTACAATTAACACTAACTAGTTCATATTTAAGATAAAAACTTCATCTAATAGTAATTCAACAAATATCCCAATTAATTGAACAAAGTACAATCTAAATCATGTTAAGATCAAACCTAGGTTAAGGGTTAAGGGTCATCTTCTATAAACTAGACCAAACAGTCAAGATATATCATAAATAGGTCAGATTACAGGTTAATAAATTTATATTATACAATAGAAAACATAAATAAACAAATTCATAACATAACTTTCGATATTGAGAAAGACCTATATGAAAAATCAGCTTTTGAAAATAATTTGAAGGAACCCTTTGAACAAAGTGGTCTCAAAGATGAATTGTTTTCGATACCTCAAAGTTTGATGAAAAATTGATGGTGATATCGTCTCTTTACAATCAAAAAATTCGTCTCCTAGCATCTTTTCAATGGTGTCTTCCAATAGAGTGGTAAAGAAGATAGAAAGAAGAGAGTTTTATTTTGAGTGTTGTAATTATACTAATGCGGTTTGGAAATTTATATGAGGAGGTAATTGTGTAATAAGACTTTCCTTAATCCCTAAATAACCACCAATGTGTTTAGTGTGCAATCTAGCCTCTTAAAGTAATTGTTTAAGTGTTGGTCGATGGTTCGCATCGATGCCCAGTCGATCAACATACGCCCCGTTTGTACCCTTTCATGGGTGAACACTGCCTTGGCAGTGTTGACTCAACCTGCAAGGGTCTTCCTCAAAGGCCATTGGTTAGTCCATCAAGAGTTTTACCTGTAAGTTTCGACCATTAATCAACTTAAACACATGTTGGACACCTTTCCCCTAGTTTTGGACTTCTAAAAACTAGTCAAATAGTCTAAGGAAAGCTAGCACCTCCTTCAATTACTTTCGTGATGTCATGGACGTTTTTCGACATTTTTGTTTCTAGACACTCTAAATGACTTATAAACATTAAAATAGACATTAAAATAGTGTCTAGACCTCATGACACTATATGTTTGGTTTTAGAACACGTCTTGAATTTTATAAGTGTTACATTATTCCACCCTTGGGAACATTCATCCCCGAGTGACACTAGAATTCTATAGAAGGAAGGAATTGACTCCAGAATAGAAGCCCAACCAGCAAAAATACATAAAAAACGTCAATCATATCACTTACAGAAGGCAATTAATAAATTAAATTACCATATCTAGGCTGGACATTTCATTATGTGAAATATCCTTGTCACAACAACAAGAGCTCAACATAGCATTTATGAGTCAATTAGTCAAAAGTTCAACTTACTAACATGCTACATGTCATTTCGTAAAGACTTACCATATAAAAGTGCACAACATAACTCAAACATGCCAAAGTGTAAAATTTTAAGTTCAAATGCACAAGTTCACTGTAAGTCACTGTAAAGCTATTAAAAAATGTAGACATTGCAAGACTTTACTAAAATAAAAGCAACTTCCATTTTTTTCCATTATTTCCATCATAATTAAGAACAACAATCCTTAGTTATCAAATAAATGAGGGTAACGGTACTTCATGTTGGCTTCGGCTTCCCATGTTGCACCCTCAACTTGGTGATTCTTCCATAACACCTTTGTTGAAGCAACCTCTTTATTCCTTAACTCTTTGACTTGCCTATAAAGAATTTGAACCGGAACTTCCTCATAGGAAAGTTTATTCTTCATACAAAGACCCTTAATAGTAATAAAACAGTCGATTTCATATGGACCCACATAAGGAGGACTCAGTTTCCCCTTCTTGAAAAATATAACCACCCTTTTCATAGGTGAAATTTTCAAATACACCCTATCATTTTTATTAAAGTCCAAATACCTTGTCCAATGATCGACATAAAGCTTTTGCCGAATATAGACCATTTGCAATCAGTTCTTATGATATGAACTTTCTAATCAAATCGAGACAAAGAAGCGGTGGCTCACACACTTCAAACCATCCAATAGGATACCTACACGTCCGACCATACAAGTCTTCATAAAGAGACATGGAGATGGATGGATGAATACTATTATTATAAGACAACTCAACCTAAGGCAAATGTTTAGTCCAAATTTCACTTGAAATCAATAATACAAACCCTAAGCATGTCCTTAAGGGTTTGAATAGTACTCTCCGCTTGACCATCCGTTGGGAATGAAATGACCTCCAAAACTTCTTGGAATGACCTCCAAAACCTAGATCTAAATTTTTTCCCCGATCCGATATAAAGTATAACTGAATACCATGGCGACACACAATATCCTCTATGAATATCCTAGAATAAACTTCCATCGAATAACAAGACTTTACAGGAATAAAATTAGCGGACTTGGTCAACCTATCCACAACCACCCATATAGAGTCATATTTCCTTTGAGTCCGAGGTAAACCCAAAACCAAATATATATTGATGTCTTACCACATCTAAGTGGGAATTTGGATTTCTCGTAGTAAACTACCTAATTTTTGATGTTCGGACTTCACTTGTAGGAAATTTGGACATTTAGTAACAAATTCCTCTAAATCCTTTTGTAAACCTTCCCCAAATATACTTTACTAAGGCCATGATACCGGATGAATGGAGTAGTGGGACCATAGGCTTCCTCAAGGATCCGATTCCTCAACGCATCCACCTTGGGAAAACACAATCTTCATTGGTACCTTAAAACACCAACCCCGCAAGGAGAATTCCTCATTAACCTAGACAAGGACTTATTATTTAAATTTTATCAATGATTTATCAAGGTGTTGTTTCGACTTCAACTCAACTACAAATAATGACTCGAAGTTATGATGGACCACGAATCCACTATTCCAAGAATATTCCAACCTCACACCAAACCTAGAAAACCATTGAACTTCCTTCACTATGTCTTTGTTGGCTAAATCTATGTGAGCCACACTAACTATAGTCATACGACTTACAACATCTGCAACAACATTTGCCTTGATGGGGTGATAGAGGACACTCATGTCGTAATCTTTCAACAATTCTAACCACTTTATTTGTCAGAGATTCAACTATTTTTGGGAAAACACATACTGGAGAGACTTATGGTCAGTATACACATAGACATGGAAACCGTACAAGTAATACCTATATAGTTTCAAGACAAATACCATGGCCGCTAATTCAAGGTCATGAGTTTGATAGTTTCTCTCATGCCCCTTAAATGTCCTAGAAGAATAGGCTATCACCTTCCCATGTTGCATAAGCACACACACTAAACCTACTAGAGATGCATCACCCTACATAACAAAACCCTTTGTACCCTTCGGTAAAGTCCACACCAGAGCACAGGTAAACCTATTTTTCAACATTTGGAAACTTCTCTCACATGCATCCGACCATTAAAATTTCATATAATTTTTGGTCAAAGTAGTCAAGGGACATGCAATGGATACAAAACCCTCCAAAAACCTCTGATAATAATCCGCTAAACCTAAGAAACTTGTAATGTCGGTTGGAGTGAATAGTCTAGGGAAATTTTTCCCGCCTCAATTTTCCTTGGATAAATCTCAACTCCCTCACTAGAGATTATATGACTAAGAAATATCACCGGCCTCTACCCAGACTCACATTTGACATAATTGGCAAACAATTGATGTTGTTTAAGTACTGGCAACACTACCCTTTAATCGTTCATGTGGTCACCCTTATTTTTGAATATACCAAGATGTCGTCAATGAAGACAATTACAAATGAGTCTAGGTAACATCAAAACACCCTATTCATGAGGTCCATAAACACCGTCGGAGCATTAGTGATACCAAAATACATTACTAAGAACTCATAATGACCATATCTAGTTCAAAATGTTATCTTTTGTATATCCTCACCTCTCACCCTAACTTGGTGATACCCTGACATTCAATATATCTTAGAAATGTAGCTTACCCCTTGCAGTTGATCAAACAAGTTGTCAATCCAAGCATGAGGATATTTGTTATTTCTTAATACATTATTGAGTTGTTGGTAATCAATACACATTCTTAAATACAAATCTTTCTTCTTCAGAAAAAAAATCGTAGCACCCCATGGAGAAATACTAGGTCTTATGAAGCCTTGGTCTTGTAGATCTTTGAGTAAGTTGTGACTTAAACTTTTTCACTTCAGCTAGAGCAATACAATAAAGAGGAATTCAAATTTTTATTTGTAACCGGTAATAAGTCGATGCGAAAATAAATTTCCCATTAGGGAGGAATATCGAGAAGATCATGAGGAATGATAATTCACTCACTACGGGGACCGACTTAATGGGAGAAGTTTTGGATTCTAAATCTTGTACTCTTACAATATGGTATAAAAAATCTTTAGAGATCATTTTGCATGTTTTTATACATGAGATTATATGACCTCTAGCAATAAAATTTCCTCCATTCACTATACAACAGGTTAATTTGGAAAGTTAAACTACACCACCCTTGTACTACAATCAATAGAGGCAAAGCAAGTATGCAACCAGTCCATACCCAATATAATATCAAAATTAAGCATATGAATTTTTACCAGGAAAACATATGAAAATCTATTAAGCAATGTTATTGGATAATCTATATATGCCCTCTTTGCAACAATTCACTCACCCACCGGTGTAGACACTTTAAAAGGTTCATGCAAAATATCAGGGAAAATGTTAAACTTTTTTGCTACTAGAGGGGTACCAAATGATAAAGTAGCACTGGAATCAAGTAAAGCAAATATATCAATGGAGAAGACTTTTAACATACTTGTCACCACGTCAGGAGAAGTCTCATGCTCACCCCTAGATCGAAGAGCATAGAAGACACTCTTCCTTTGAAGATAATTTGAACCACTTTCTTGTGCTTGACCACCCTTTTCTTGACCCTTCATATTGAAGAAATCCATAACATTGTGGCCACTATTGCCAAAACAAAAACAATTCCAGTCCCACCAATGGATTCACCAGAATGACTTTTTTCACACTTGTCCCATGTAGGCTTCTGATTGGGTGAGTTTCCACTCCTTCCATTTTATGATCTAGGTTTAGTCACCTTATCTTCACAAGTCTTAGGTAACCTTGATGGAACTTTATTAGAAACCCTCTTCTTAAATATAGTCTTGTATTGTATCTTAAACCTATTATTTGAAGAACCTCTCCTACAAGCTCTTGCCCTCTTAGCATCGTTACTCTTCTTCTTAGATCTTGCCTCTTCCACTTGTCTAGCATGCATAATAAGATGAGAAATGTTCAAAGTGGATCATTTCACCAATAAGATCGAAAACTAAAAAATGAGCATATTCTGATAGTTTAGTGAAATTCAAGGAGTATCCATGAAGATTCATACCTCCTTGATGAAGGTTGATGAACTCCACCACTTTAGCTACACTCTTCTCCCTAGTAAAGGAAGCGATCAAGAAAATCCTTCTTGAATATTTCCCAAGTCACTGGACCACCCCTTAATTACCTATTATACCTCTGTTGTACATACCATATTTGAGCCAAATCCTTGATCTGATAAGTGTATAAAAAGACCTTCTCACTAGTGGATAACCGAATATCAAAGATAATCTCTGATACCTCATCAAGGAACTCTTGGGGGTCTTCTTAAACCTTAGACCCGTTGAACGTAAGAGGGTTAATACTTGTGAAATCCCATAGACGGGAGGCCGGAGTAGAACCATGTTGATTAAGATGGGGTTCAACCTCCAGGTTAGCTTGGGTCGTCATAGCATGGGCTTGAGCGGTGGCGTCTAGTTATTGGCTAGTAATGGCTTGGGCAATTTTGAAAAGAGCGACCCCTATGTTCTCATCCGTCAAGTGTGGAGGATTGACTGAAGCTTGGTCATCATCCCTACATTTTTCAACAGGAGGAACTTGATCACCACAGGGAGGAGCACCCGCATTGGCAATCTCCTCTTGAAGCCTTTGTGTTACTTTTATTCGGGTGTTCATTTCCTATAATCACAACAATAGTACTAAATACAAAAGAAAATCATGAGTATACTCTAATGGCACGATATTAGATTTCCAAGAAATTGAAAGTTTCCTAGGCATCACGTAGGTTCCTAGCAATAAGTGTGGCACACTTCACAAGTCTTAATATACAATTACATAGATGTGTTTGAGAGGGAGACATTGAATCTAAGATAATTCAACCTCGTTCTCTTATACAAATTTTGTCACGTCCGAGATTACCCCCTAGAGGCAACAGACGTCATTGTCCTTTTTAAGGACTAAGACTAGCCTCTTAGTTTACATAATTACATTCATATGTCAAAATTTAGCGGAAAATTTAAAGCTTTTTATTACTTTTACTTGGAGGTTTACAAACACCTCTACATACAGATAACATATATATATCGAGTGTACATAGACCTTTTCATATAAGATCGTTGCATAGCCTTCTACTTTTATTGTACAATAATACTATAATATAGAACATATACTTCATATATTGTCTAATCTCATAACCATATAACACGATTAACAAGTTGGCCATAGCCCGTACATCAATTTAAAGATAGCCACATCGAGGCTTTATATAATCTGTACTCCAATGAAAGAAAATAGAATGAAATAGTCTTAAAACTAAAGCAATAAAAAAATCTCCATATTGGCATCTCCCTCGGACAATGAGGACCGACCCTACTTGACTGATCAATGAATCAAAGGCTTCTTCAAATTGCCTTTTAATACACTTCAACAACCGGCACCTATAATGTTTGGGAAAATTGAAAAAATGGGTTTAGTACGCCACTTGAACTAACTATGAGATCATATGCACACATACATTGAAATCAAGCCAAGATAGAGGGACATTTATCGATACGTACTATTCTATACTTTCAAAGCATTATGCATAACAAAGAAAATCATCAAATAAAAAATGACTACTCATCAATTCAAAGAAAATAATAGACTTGTCAATATTCTTTAACCATTAATACACTATAACACTATCATCAAGTAATTTACATCACATTTCAATAAGCAACACTACTACACATGAATCTGCATAGACCAAACAAGTGCAATAACCAAGCAAAGCCCCATAACCTTACTAAATCAAGTGATACAACAATAATCATGTCTAATATTAAAATTCACATAATATAACCTTTTAAGAATGTATAACATCATACCTTTAAATTCTTAGACCAATTACATGTTCATAAGAGTATCAATCACAATATAGTATTATCTACATGTAAAGTCATCACACCATCATCTTTAGCATTAATTATGATATTCACACATAATATCATTCTTCTTAAACTTCCATCAAGGAAAACTAGTGCAAGGCATAGATAGAGTCTCATACCCCTACCTAGGCTAAGTCAAACCGCTCAAGTAACCTTAGTTAGTTTTTCTTTACTTGTTCATTTCTATATAGGGAAAACTTGCCTTAAACGACAAAGACCACAAGTGCTAAGTGTAGAATTTTGTGTTGTAAAACCTTACACCATTGTAAGATGGTTTACTGGATAAAGTAAAGCTAAACATAAACATAGCTTTCTAGGTCGATCCACTAGCTTATATTCTTCAAGGCCATCATAGTTCAAGAAATTGGAGATAGGTATTCTCCCTCTACATACCACTTTTAAATTATGGCATACTCTAATTAGAATCCATTGGATGAGTATTCCTCTTTGGGGATTCAACACCACATTAGTAGTATATGGCTTATCATTCTCACTAGGAAGTCATCACCTCCATTGTTAAGTTCATTCGGTGCTAATCTAATCCCATTATTGAAATGTCTTTTATATATTTATTAATCATCATAGCTTAGTTTAGATCATAGGGTCTACTGATTGTATAATCATAATCATCACAGCTCGATAAGAATTGTATGAGTATAGTCCTTTCATCACAATTCATGTAAGTGAGGTTATCCCATTTTCATTTTTATTCATAATACGGCACATTAGTAATCATCACCATCCTTATAAAATTTACATCTTAAAAATACCTCACAATCATAATCAATAAATTAAAATTCTACATCACACCACCCTATAAAATCTAATACAAGGCATACTCCAAAACGACATCATGACTCAATCATAATTAACCACAATTTGAAGTAAAGGATAGAGATATTAAGACTTACCAAGTCTCCTTCATAGTTCATCATCAAGGTCTTACCATAAACCTCATACAACCAATTATTGGGTATATATCATCATAAATAAATAATAAATACTACAAGAAACACAATGTCACAATTTAATAATAGATAATAGCCTAAGAAAAGATACTTAGGTCAATTCACTTCCTAACCTGGATCATCTTCTAAAAAACTAGCATGAAAAACTACCATTCGCTCTAACTTTTTAATCAATAATATAACAACATCATCTAATAGTAATTCAATCAATAACCAAGTTACTTATATCACCAAAAACCTAATACATATCAAAATTAAATCTTATGTTAATGGTCGAGGGTTATCTTCTACAAAATAGACCAAATAATCAAGATATTTCAATATTAGGTTAGAATACATGTTAATTAATTCATATTTAACAATAAAAAATATAAATTAACCAATTCGTAACTTAAATTTCGAGATTGAGAGAGACCCACATGAAAACTCAACTTTTTAAAATATATTGAAGTAACCCTTTGAGGAAAGAGGTCTCAAAGGTGAATTAGATCTCATACCTCAATGTTTGATGAATATTTGATTGTTAATTAATCCCTTTACATCCACCAAAACCTCTCCTAGCTAGTCTTCAATGGTGTCTTCTAATATAGAGAGAGAGAAAAGAGAAGGAAGATAATTTGATTTGAGAGTTGTAATTAGACTAATGGGGTTGGGGTCTTTATATGGACGGTTAATTTAGTTAATTAGGCTTCTCTTAATAACTAACCACCAAAACCTTGACATAATTATTTAGTACTTGAATTAAAATGCGTAGGAAAATTGTAGTACCATCGACGACACCACGATCGACGAATCGTGGGTCATTCGATGCACAATGCATCCTCTATGACGCACATTCGTTGTCCCTTTCAATGAATGTGTCTGTGAGGGCCCCCGAAAAAATTTCTAAGTGTTGTTAAAAGTTTGTAATCTATTCCCCATTGATCAACACACGAATCATCGATTGCCCTCTTGTTGTTGCACACTACATAGGGAGTGTTGACTCCTATGTGAAAAGGGTCCTCCTCAAGGGCCCTTGGTTGGTCCATGAGGAGTCGTACCAGATGTTTTCGAACTTAAATTAACTTAAATAAATGTTATATAGCCTACAACCAATTTTCATGAATTTTTGACTCCTAAAAGCTAGTCAAATAGACTTAGGCAAGCTAGTACCTCTTCGGACTAGTATCAGGACGTCATGGACCTACTTGGATGTTTTGGTTTCTAGAATTCCCAAATTACTCATAAAGATTAAAATACGCCATAAAACATTGTCTATACCTCATGAACCTTATGTTAGGGTTTAATACAAGTCTTGAATATTTTAATTATGAAAAAAATTCAACTAAGATACGATAATTCAATTTAATCACAACTCCTTTTTAAGATTACTTAGTATAGGTACGATTATGGTACCTACCCATGCATTGCACAAGTGAAAATCAATAAAGGATAAGATTAGTATGTTTATGAAAGTTAGACTAACTTTATATTATGTATGAATTGTATGACTTTTCTATGTTAAGACAAGAATTATGTGTATGAATTGCACTTAAGACTTTTAAATGGGTTTACTTAATATATGTCGGGTTATGGGACTCCATGTTTACATTGCATATGTACAGTTTTGGGCGGGTTAGGATGGTGTTTTACTATTGTATGAACTATATGATCATGACTAAGGTTGTATTGAAGGAAAGAGTCCTTACATTATGCTTTGAAGTATATGACTCATGTTTATTTCAATATGAAAGTGTTATGACTTGATGAGTATGATATGTATAGTCTAGGGTGAATTCTTAGGTATACTTGGTGTAAGTAGTATTATGGAATGCTACCAACACATTGCACTAGTGTGTTCAAAGAGTTATCTTAGATGGTATTACATGGTTTCCTTATTTAGAGTAGTCTTATACAAATACAATTCATCTTCATATGTCTAAACAAAGTGTATGTGTTGATATATAGAGGATGTCTCCCAAGGAAGGAGCTTGGGTAGATATCCCAAGTTCAACTGAAGGAGTCCTTATCATTCAAGGGTTGCCTATATCAAGGTTTTTCTTTAAGATTATATAATAGTTAGATTATATTTTATGTTGTTGTTCAATGGTCTTTCTCTATTATTTTCCATTAAGTTCTCTTTAGTTGGCAAGTAAGAAGTCATTCTATCATATGATGTGCTGTTAAAAGTTAAAAATTTTCCTCTATTTACTATTATGCAATGAAATATGTCCAAGGGCTTATATAAGATATTCGAGAGGTCGAGTACTCCGTGTTATTTCTATTGGGTGCTCACTGTCGTGACAAATTTTGTGTAAGAGCATACAATTATAAAGGTATATTTAAGGTCCAAAATATAATGTTTTGATGTCTAGTAGAGTCTCGTTCATCCGTGGTGAATTACGTCACATCTATGAGTGAGATTCTATTAGACGATAGAGTTTCACTTTCTTAACTACTCTTTTATGGTGCTATATAACTATACTCTATATGATTTCCCTCTTATGTTTCCTTGTCCAGTTGTCTTTTAGATGTTATTTATTCAAAAGGATGAAATATCAAAGCTTCAGGTAGAAAAAGTGAGTTTTTGATGCTTACCTTATTATTGAGGCTTTATGACTTATTGTGAAGGTGAATTTGGACATATGTTGATGTTATGCCATTTATGGATAAATATGTTAATAATGAGGATTCAGTTCTCATGTTAAGGAATTATAAGTATAATATGGTTTAACTTGTTATAAGATGTTGTAGTTGAATGGAGTTCTCTTCATATAAATGAGTTTTATATGGTTATGCATGATGGTAGAGTAGTTTTATGAAATAGGCTTGAAATGTTTTGGAAAAAAGTCATAAATAGTGAAAGAATTATGTTGCCCTTTTATTTGAGAAATGTGCCATAGTTGCCCTTGTATGAATTTGAGTCCTTCGTGTAGACTTGCTCCCAATTAAGGAATATGGGTGTTGAACCTTGTAAGGTGGTTTCGAAGTATGCAAGCTAAAAGGAGAACCCTTATGACTAGTTGATTTGTTCCCTTGTGAACCTATTCTACGAATGGAGAAAAAGGGGACAAATGGTTTTTTTTCTATACGTTTTAATTATATCTTTTCCCTAGAATGACATAGAGGGTAGTTCAAACCCTTTACTCTTAAAGAGAGCTAGAGAATTGATGTTGACCTACTTTAAAGTTGTTACTCATCTTTTATGTTTGATATTAAGTATGATCATTTGAGGAAGTGCTTAAGTTGTAACTAGGTTTAATGGTTGGAAGCTCTACCTAATGCGATGACCCTTGAGTATTTAATCCGAAACTACTACCTTTGTTATAACTTAGTTGTATCAAGTGATAAAATTTGGAATTATCTTTGGTATTCAAGGTGCATTTACGGCCTTCTATGCTTGTGTAGTATGAACAAACATAATTGTTTGAGTTTTTTTAGGTGATAAACATAGAGGAGAAATGGTACTTGAGGGATACCTCTTTGTAGTTTAATTATTAAACTCCTTGAGATGAGATTAGGATGGAAAATCATAAGTATGTCAAACTTTCTTATGAATAAGAGTATGTAGGTTTGGTCGAACCATCGGAAATCAATTTTACCCTCAAACAATACCCCAAAACTCTACTTTAAAACACTTAAGTAGACTACTTCATCATCGATTAGTTCTCAAAAATCTTGGACATTTAACCCCATACGTAACCAAACTTTGGATACTTCCTCAAAAAACAATTACAAACCATTCTACGACTAATAAACCTCATGACACATATGTTAGAGGTTTTACATTATCCCGCACTTGGAAATCATTCATCCTCAAATGACACTTGCTTAATTTTAGACACTACATATAGATAAACTCAAGACTACCAGCACATAATCATATCACACATAATGTAATTGACATATTCAGAAAGAACACAAATTTAACATACTGAATAGACTCAAAAATTGACAAGAGTATAGAACTATCTAGGAATAATTATGCATCAGATTCACATTCGTCATTTAAAGTAGGAGGAACTCCTATTCTATATATTATCATGCTTATATATATTAATTATATACACATTTCAACAATTTTCAACAAAAGAACAATTTAGTCAAATTTCTGAAATTTTGTAGTGAGCTGCCAAAACGGTACAATGAATCCTGCTGAAATTTAAAAAAATGCTACTTTTAAGAGATTGATAATATAAACATGACAATTTTTAAAATAAAACCACATAAAATAATTTTACAACATAACTATAGCTTCATAAAATGCACAATACAAGGAATCAATGAAATTCAATTTCCACAAGACTCCTAAACAACATGCAACATTCTACTACGATTTTCTTACTCTAATGCTTGAGTTGAATAGAAGTGAAAAGACAAAAATTACACCACACAACTGACCATGCTTCCCTACTTAGATGGAAATCATAAATCGAAAGAGAGGATATTATAACTTACCAACTTCCTCATCATCCTTCGGCTTTAATCCTCTAACCCAGAGTGCATAGAAGTGATTCCTCTTTGTAGCACCACCTTCCAAAAAACTAGGAAGATCTTACATAGCTTCTGCCCATCATGACGAAGCATTAGGAAAATCCCTCATCTTTTTCCCATCCTTACCACATAGAAAGCAAATTGTGGTACAAACTAGACATTTCTCAGAGTGCTTCTTCCAACAAATACCACAAGTAGGCTTACCTCCTTGAGAACCACTACCACCTTCACCCTTGACCTTAGGAGCACTAGGACCATCATGGTTTGGAGACCTCTTCTTAAAACAAGATTGGTTTTTATAATTGCATCCGCTCCTCTTAAAATTCCTTGAGATCCTACTATGTTTGCACTCTACAATGGATTGAGCATATACCATAAGCCTAGACAAGTTCATGTAATTATGGAGCATTGTCGTACGACATTCTTTTTGCACTAGGTCGGTAACACTGGTCACAAACCTACTCATTTCATATCTAGGGTTAGTGTCACATTCCGGAAGAACCCCCTAGAACGAAATATGGCATAATTGACCTCTTTGGGGTTTTACACATGCTCATAGCTATCATTCATAGCATTTTCATAGTAAATTTAGAAAGAAAATTAGATTTTTTCATAGCACATCATATGCTAGACACTTTAAATTATAGATGTAAAAAATATCATATTACATACATAGACTCTAAGTATCTTTTCCATAATAAACTCAACAAAATTAAAATACATTAGGGACACTACCCTTAATATATAATATATAAATATTAAACATTTATTAAACTTTACAGCAAGACGTGAGTAAGGAATCCTTGAAAATTAAGGAGCCATTTCCTTGAGCTTGGAAATCATCTATCAAACTCCTCAATAACAGACATATTTTTTAAGCATCCATAACCTTTACAGTGTAAAAAGTAGAGAAGAATGAAATAAGCACAAGAATGCACTAAGTATGACAACCATGAAAAAAAATGCTTTTAAAAAGAACATTTTCTTGAAATTATACTTCATGCATTTTTTAGTAAATCTTTATAAAACTATCAGACAATTACATTTTTATCATTCACATACTTTATATAGATATATTAAAAGGCCAAACATCACATAACATAACATATAGAAATGATGACATTTTCAAGTCAGAAGCTATTTTCCTTAAGAGTGAACAATCCTCTCTTTTATTCATTAACCTCCCAAGTAACCCTCTAGTGATACATGTGCAATGCATCAACTTTAGGTCAAGAATAAAGCATACATATAACCTAACCCTCTTTATGCCAATATGGGGCACTAGGCTTATTAACTTATGGAAACATTACTCTTACACCATTTCGGGTCATGACTCAATAAATACATCCCTTATTGAGATGGGATACAACTCATATTAAAGATCACTAGGTTCTAAGCTAAGTTCCATTTATTTAAAAGCCATTATTAACCTTACTTTATAAAATATAGTCTTAGGAGATTCATTCCCTCATATTCTTAGCTCATAGGTTATACATTAAAGTTCATTAACCTAACTCATGTGAGAAGATCCATTCACATGGACACAGAATCCATTAAAGCATACATATAACCTAACCCTATAGTTTAGGATACACTTGAACTCACCTTTTAAGTATATTCCATTTACTAGATCATCATTCATGTGTGTGTGTATACATATATGTTAGCAAACCTTTGACATAACACATAATAACACACATATTAATATATCAATGCATAGTTCAATATGTGTACCTATATGAGCAATCCTTTCATTCAACGATCAAAAACACTATGCATATTCATACTTCATCTAATCATATTGTTAACATCATAGCATATAAGTCATACTCATAGCATGTTCATACAATCCTATACATCTCCTTCAAAGACAAATCTAGGTACTATCCCATTAAGTTGCACATGTGTCATTCATAGTAAAAGTTACATACCTTTGCCTATTCTAGTACATTTATCAAGTCATCATAGTGAATGATACGTCAAACAACATCATAGAATCGTTAGCATAGCATAAGACACCATAGACTTCAAGTACATTTTTACAATAAGTTTTAGTCTTGATGTACCTATCTTAGCTTTACATAACATATAGATTATAAGACCACACCATAGACTTCAAGTACATATTAGCTTAACATATAAATTTATATGCTCATAACAATAGTAACATCACATATATTTACAACTAGAGAAGAAGACTAGGGACAAGATACACATAAGATGATCATCATAAACACTCCTTGATATAATAAATAATTTGTCTTCAAGTCCATGGTCAACACATATATAATAACAATAAACTAAACACCGCCATACAAGGCTTTATCAACTACAATGCTAAAAGGAAAGTAGAGGAGATAAGAATTCTTACCAATTTCTCATCCATTAATCATTATTGATCAATACACCTTTTTTATCAATAATTCATATATAGGGTAGTAGCTAAAGGTATGATTACTTTAACGGAATCATGCTTCATCTACCATAACATTTAGATAGCATTATGTTCATGGCATTATCAATTTATAGAATGTGAAGGGAATTTGATTCTCTTATCGATTCTTTCTCACTTTCATTATAAAATTTTCATGCTCACAATTAATAAATCATACATTAGAATGTCTTTAGTTAATAAGACGAAATCCTAAGACAATTCAACTAGAGGTCAATCTTTTAGTGAACAATCATGGAATTACAATAGAGAGGAATTAAGGATCAAGTCTTCAAGCATCAATAAACATTGGATACCAACACATAATTCATAAATATACCTAGTATATGAAATATAAAAGATACAATTGAACATATACAACATCATGAACCAATTACCCTGAAATCGAGATACAATAGAACCAACCCAACATCAAGATCACAAGTTACCATTTGATAGACTACAAGAACCTAGTTCAATTTATATAAGACTTCTTTATATTGATCATACGAGATTAATATCAATAATTCAAACCTATATCA
>JAKWIY010000849.1:0-29001 GCA_027704805.1 Solanum corneliomulleri
ATCCTTACCTTGCCAGTAGAAGGTAAGAATTTCATTGTCTATTGTGATGCATCCTATTCGGGTTTGGGTGCAGTGGCTAATGCAAGAGAAGAATGTGATTGCCTATGCTTTGAGGCCAATTAAAGGTGCATGAACGTAACTGTCCGACCCATGATTTGGAGTTGGCCGCGGTAGTATTTGCATTATAGCAATGGAGACACTATTTTTGATGGGGTTAAATGTGAAGTCTATACGGACCATCGTAGCCTACAGTATGTCTTCACTCAGAAGGATTTGAATTTGAGACAGAGGAGATGGATGGAACTACTGAAGGACTACGATATCACTATTCTATATCATCCGGGAAAGGCTAATGTTAAGGCAGACGCCTTAAGTAGAAAGGCAGGAAGCATGGGAAGTCTAGCTCATTTGCAGGTTTCTAGACGCCCGTTGGCTAGAGAAATCCAAAACATGGCTAATGACTTTATGAGGCTAGAGGTAAATGAGAAGGGAGGATTTTTGGCTTGTGTGGAGGCGAGATCTTCTTTCCTTGATAAGATCAAGGGAAAACAGTTTGATGATGAGAAACTAAGTCAAATTCGGGATATGGTGTTGCGAGGAGAGGCTAAGGAGGCAATAATTGATGAGGAAGGTGTTTTGAGAATTAAGGGAAGAGTATGTGTGCCCCGTGTTGATGACTTGATCCACAGAATTCTTACAAAGGCTCATAGTTCCGGATATTCCATACATCCTGGTGCAACCAAGATGTACCATGACCTAAAGCAACACTTTTGGTGGAGTAGAATGAAGCGTGACATTGTGGATTTTGTTGCCAAATGTCAAAACTGTCAGCAAGTAAAGTATGAACACCAGAGGCCCGGAGGAACACTTCAAAGAATGCCCATTCCTGAATGGAAGTGGGAGAGAATTGCAATGGACTTCGTGGTTGGTCTTCCAAAGACATTGGGGAAGTTTGATTCTATTTGGGTAATTGTGGACAGATTAACTAAGTCGGCTCACTTCATTCCGGTCAAGCTGACGTACAATGCAGAGAAGTTAGCCAAAATCTACATCTCAGAAATCGTTCGATTGCATGGGGTTCCACTCTCCATCATATCAGATAGAGGTACGCAGTTTACTTCTAAGTTTTGGAGAACATTGCATGTTGAATTAGGTACTAGGTTGGACCTTAGTACTGCATTTCACCCTCAGACCGATGGTCAGTCTGAGCGAACGATTCAAGTGTTGGATGATATGCTTCGTGCATGTGTGATAGAGTTTGGTGGTCAGTGGGATAACTTCTTACCCTTAGCGGAGTTTTCATACAATAATAGCTATCACTCCAGCATTGACATGGCTCCATTTGAAGCATTGTATGGGAGGAGATGTAGGTCTCCCATTGGTTTGTTTGATGCGTTTGAGGTTAGACCTTGGGGTACTGATCTGTTGAGGGATTCATTGGAGAAGGTGAAAGCTATTCAAGAAAAGCTTTTAGCGGCTCAAAGTAGACAAAAGTAATATGCGGATCGAAAGGTTAGAGACTTGGAGTTCATGGAGGGTGAACAAGTCTTGCTGAAGGTTTCACCCATGAAAGGGGTGATGCGGTTTGGAAAAAGGGGTAAGCTAAGTCCAAGGTATATTGGACCATTTGAAGTGCTTAAGTGAGTAGGGGAGGTGGCTTATGAATTAGCCTTGCCTCCAGGGCTGTCAGGGGTGCATCCGGTATTTCATGTGTCCATTTTGAAAAGATACCATGGGGATGGAAACCACATCATCCATTGGGATTCAGTTTTGCTTAATGAGAATTTGACTTATAAGGAGGAACCGGTTGCTATTTTAGATACAGAGGTTCGAAAGTTGAGGTCTAGGGAGATTGCATCCATCAAAGTTCAATGGAAGAATCGACCGGTTAAAGAGGCCACTTGGGAGAAGGAGGCAGATATGCAAGAAAAATACCCACATCTGTTTACAGATTCAGGTACTCCTTTTCGCCCTTGTTTCTTTTCTTGTGATCGTTCGAGGATGAACGATGGGTAAATTGGTATCTATTGTAACGACCTGTTTAGTCGTTTTGAGCAGCAGATTTTATTTCTGGAAAACTGGCTGATGCAACGGACCCCACGACGGACCGTCGTGGGCACGACAGACCGTCGAGGGGGTCTCATTCCAAAACACTTAGAAACTAGAAAATGGGGTGCTGAAATCGACTCTCTAAACTTCGTGACAGAATGGCAGGACGGACCGTCACAGGCGTGACGGACCGTCGCAGACTCTTTAGTGAAAATTGAGTCTCTGAACTTTGCGACGACCTGCAGGACGGACCGTCGCAGTCACGACGGGCCGTCATAGGTTGCGTAATCCCAGTCTGGGTGGGATTTCTTGTTAAGTTTTAAAGGGACGTTTTGGACTATTCCTGCTATAATTATAAGATTCGTGGTTTTACATTAATAACTCAATTTCTAGGGGGATAAAAGTGGTAACCTTGAGTTAATTAGTGGGTTATTATTGTCATCTTTTATACTTAATTATATGTTAATTAGGGTAAAAAAAAGAGGGTTTGAATAAGAAAAATAGAAAGAACAAAGAGAGAGAGAGAGAGAGAGGATCGAACGAGAAAGAGGAACGAAGGGGATATAAAAGATTGTGAGGATTTGCTTGCTTGATCACGAAATCTTCGGTGGAGGTAGGTTATGGTTTTTATGCTATTCGTAGTAGACTCTTAATAGCGAATGATATGTATTGGTAGTATTGTAAACCCTTCTATATGCTTAATTGTATGCTTGCATTAATATGATTATGTGATTGTGATAAAATAAGCATGCTGAAACTATCGAATCCCAAATCTTGAAAGAACTCTAATCTACTTTATTAACGATGATGCCTTGGTATAAAAGAAGGCTTGGTGAATTAAAGTAAAGGAAGTGATGATGCCTTGGTATAAGAGAAGGCTTGATGAACTGATAGAATGATATTAGTGGATCGGAGTGTCACGTTCCGACACATAGTATTAGTGGATCGGAGTGTCACGTTCCGACACATAGTATAAAGGGATCGGGTGTCACGAACTGACACGTAGAATTAGGGGATCGGAGTGTCACGTACCAACACATATTATTAGGGGATCGGGTGTCACGAACCGACACGTAGAATTAGGGGATCGGAGTGTCACGTACCGACACATAGTATTAGAGGATTGGGTGTCACGAACCGACACGTAGAATTAGGGGATCAGAGTGTCACGTGCCGACACATAGTAGTAGGGGATCGGAGTGTCACGTACCGACACAATAGGAAGAAAGATAATGAATCTTGAAAGATGATGATAATATACTCAATCTAATGAACCTAATTCCTAAATGAGTATGATATTGAGGCTTGAGCCCTCATGGATGAACTTGGTGGTACTTATTGATGATTATAGTACTTGTTGTTGCTACATGTTGAGTATTATAGTTGATTTTATGATATTAACTGATATATACTGTTATCTATTTTGAGTTGGCCGATGATATCTACTCAGTACTTGTGTTTTGTACTGACCCCTACTTGTATGTTTCTTTCTTTGTATTTGTGGAGTGCAGCAAACGTGCCGTCGTCTTCAACTCTACAGTAATTCTAGCCATTCTTCGTCACACCGGATCTTCAGAGTGATCTAATGCTTCTAGCTTGGACTGGATCTTCTTCTTCAAGTCTTGATGCCTTGAGCTTCCGGCATGGACTAGATTTTTACTTGTTTTTGCTTTCTTAGATACTCTTAGTTTAGTAATTTTAGGATAGATGTTCTTGTGAAGATGACTTCCTGATTTTGGGGATAATAATAGTTATTGAATTGATTTTATTAATGAGTTTAAGTCTTCCGCATTGTATTTTGTTAATTAATGTTTGAAATGATGGGGTTTAGATTGGTTGGTTCGCTCACATAGTAGGTTAAGTGTGGGTGCCAGTCGCGGCTCAGTTTTGGGTCTTGACACCTATTGTATATCAATCGCAATTTAATATGTGGTAACACATTTCATAAGTGGAGATCCAACTAAATTTCATACTCTCCCCGACATATTGTCGATCTAAAAACTTATTATATTTATTAATATAAAATTTCCTATCAGTTATCCAAATGTCTTGTTTTTTTTTATATTTATAATCTCTTATCTTAATTGGGACTCAAACTTGAAATGAACACACACACGCGTACGGGCGCAGACACACACATAATTTGTATTATTGTTATGGTAAGAATAGGGTACGGATCATAGAAATGATTATTTTATTCTTTTATTTTAAAATTTAGATATACACAAAATAAAAATACTATATTGGTATATATTTTCTTAATTATGTCATGTTTTATTGAACTAATTATTTCTACATGAATGTATTGTTATTTTCCTCCTTCTCTCTATTTTGTTTGGCATAAATGAAAAAAAAAATCAAATGATGCACAAGATCCAAATAGAAAACATTTCAAAGAATTAGGGCGTGAAGTCTACGTGTGAGGGGGCGGGGGCGGGGTGGAGTGTAGATAGTAGATGCCTAAACTTTTTTTAAAGTTTTTAATTTACAATGGAATTCAAAATCAATCATGTGAGCTTATTTTGGCCTAAAATGCCCTTAAATTGTGGAATTTGGTACAACATTTATTGTTACAACGAAATTTTACATAGTGGGACTAAGTCCCATTGTGACAACATGATCCTTAAATTTTTGCGATGGCATTCCTTTAGTTAAAGGATCAGCTAACATTATATCAGTGCCAACATGTTCAATGACCACTTTCTTGTCTTTAACACGTTCTCTTATGGCTAATGGCTAGATATTTGATGTCGATATTGTAAGTAGTAACTACTGTTTGTTTGGCACTTCTCCAAGATATACCTCCACCGGTTAACATGAGTGTGTATCTTGAAGTTGATTTCATGAACCAACATAGCGAGCAAAGTGTGAATCAGAGTAGCCAATGACTTCCAAATAATCTGATTATACATAATCATGTAGTCTTTTCTTCCTTGAAGATACCATAAGACTTTCTTTGCAGCTCTCCAATGGTCAAGACCTGAATTACTCTTATATCTTTCTAACATTCCAAAAACAAATGATATGTCAGGTCTTGCACAAATCTGAGCTTTTATCAAGCTTCTAACAGGAGAAGCGTAAGGTATGATCTTCATTTGTTCCCTCTCAAGATCGTTTTTGGATAATGATTCAAATAGAACTTGTCACCCTTCACGATAGGAGCTACACTTGGCGAACAATCTTTCAATCGAAACCTCTCTGAAATTTTAAGGATATAGGATTCTTGAGATAAAGATAAGGTACCTTGATGTTTGCCTCGATGAATTTTAATCCCAATCATGTCTTTCATATCAAAACATTTAGATAGAAATTATTTCACCTCATGTATCATTTCCTTATCATTGGATGCAAGTAAGATATCATCCTTGTATGGGACTAAGAAACATATTTTACTCCCACTATAAACATTGATCCATAATTTTCTCAACATGTTGAATGAAGAGATGACATTATGAAATTTCAAATACCTTTGATGGGAATCTTGTTTTAGTCCATATATAAATATAAATTTCTTTAATTTCCATTCCAAGTGTACACCATCACTAGAGGGCGATCCTTCAGGTTGTCTCATGTAAATCTCTTCCTCTAGATCACCATTGAAAAAATGTGGTTTTCACATCCATCTTTTGTAATTCTAAGTCAAGTGTGCTACTAATGCCAAAATTATGCGCAAGGAATACTTTTTAGACACAGGAGAAAATTTCATTGTGTAATTGATTCCTTCCTTTTGAGTTAATCATTTAGCAATGAATCTTTCTTAATATCTTTATATGTGGCATGATGAGTCCTTTTTATCCTTAAAGACCCATTAACATGTAATGGTTTTAACACCATTGAGAAAATTGACAAGATCCCAAACCTCGTAATTTTTCCTAGAATTCATCTTTTTTGAATTCTTGGCTTATGAAAATGACTCAGGATCATTTTCAAACAGTACCTAGGAATTGATGATTTTATTTCTCTAGCAGATCATCTCAATGTTGCACCAACATTTTTTGTGGATCATGTGTTCAACTGGTGTTCACCAATTTCATGAATTACTTTAACAACTTGATCTATATGCATATTGGTTGCTCAATACTCAATTGAACTTGAGGGGGTAGTATGTACAACAATTGATTTTTTAATTGAAGAGGAAGGTCGATGATCTCTTTTAGAAATTTTATTATGAACTTGATCACTTAAGTAATTAAGTCATTTTCAAGAAATTTTACATTTCATGATTCCACAATCCTAATACTGTTAGATGGATAGTAGAATTTGTATTCTTTAGACCTTTAGGCATATACAATAAATTATGCACTAATGGTCCTAAAATGTAGTTTCTTTTCTTGTGGGTCGTAAATTCTAACTTCATATGGTCATCGCCATACATGTATATGTATTTAAATAGGTTTCCAACCTTTGAATAACTCAAAAGGTGTCTTTGGTAAAGCATTTGATCGAACTTAGTTTAACATATACGTTGTTGTCTTAGGAGATTCAACCCATAAGGACATAGGTAGCTTAGAGCTATTTAACATACTACACAGCATGTCCAACAATGTTTTCTTTGTTCTTTCTGCTACACCATTCTTATCTGGAGAACTATGCATAGTATTTTGGGCAATAATCCCATTCTGTTGAAGAAACTTCACAAACGAACCTTGTGCTTTTCCATATTTTGTACATCTATTGTGACACACACCACATTTATCTGTTCTCACAATCTTAATCCTTAAAACTTTAAAGCCTTCTAATGCTTTGCTCTTATTATAAAACATGTAGAGATATATATATCCTGAGTAATCATCTATAAAATTGATAAAGTATTTCTGACCATTTGCGTCCATGTTTGAAGAACATATATCTGAATGTATAATTTCTAATACGGTTGAACTCCTCTTGGAACCCTTCTTGGACTTGTTGGTTGATACACTCAAACTTACTTCTCAAAAAAGAATTAAAGCGGTCGTATCAAGTAAATAACCCAACTAATGAGGTTAGGATCGTTCCCACGAGGAAAATAGTTCACACTTAACTTCAATCTATTAATAATATTATTTAGTAAATTATTTCCTTAGAAAAAAAAAGAAAAAAAAGGGGGTTTCTATTTCTAAATTAATAAACATAACTAACTAAATTAAAGTAACCAACTAACTAAATCAAATCTTGGAGTTTAATCAATTAATAAAAGTAACTAGGGTTTAAGTGTTCCCCACAGGTTCCGAACATGATAATTCTAACTATAACAATTATTTCCTTATATCTTGCATGCAAAGTGATAAGTTATGTATTTCTAAATTCTTGGTCCGGCATCTAGAAAATTTAACTCCGCAACTTGGTCCGGCTAAGTTATTACCTCGTACCAATCAATACTAGCCTATTAGATAGTTTACACTAAATATATGTTGATAATTGTTTTCATATTATTTACCTCCTTGGTCCGGAAAGTAGTGTTAAGGCGAGTTTTAACGTTGTCCATCTGTTAAAAAGACTTCTTAGCGAAAGAATTATCAATACATGCAAGACACTATTTTAGAATTGTTATTTTAGTTAGATTTTACCTCATTATTCACCCATGGTTCCCACAACCCTAGTTATAGAGTTTAGTTACCCGTAGTCGTAATCACAATATTCATATATGTAACATAAGAATTCATGCACTTAATTCAATGAGAAAAAATAAAATCCAGATCTTCACTTGATTAATCAACAAATGCACCAACAATCAATTCCAGAAAAAGTGTATCAATTACTGAAACTAATCGAGGACTAAAAACTATCCAAAATTATAACAATCACAAAGTGTACTAACAAAGAGTCTAACCTAAGAGAGTCTAAACCCCAAAACGAGGTTTTTTCGAACTATTTATATATAAAAAAAACTAATAAAAGAAGGACTCTTATTGCTGAAAATTTGTCAAAACGCGGCTGGATCGATTGACCTCATGACGGGCCATCGTGGTCATGATGGGCCGTTATGGCCTCCGTCATCCTATACCTTACAAATTATTCTGTTGCTTTCTTCATTACCTTCGACGAACAGGTATGACGGACCGTTTCAAGCACGATGGTTTGTTCCATGACACTTTAACTTCTAGGAATTTTTGTACAGGGACTACTTATTTGATCATCACGACAAACCAGCAGGACGGACTGTCGAGGCTATGACGGTCCGTCATGAACTTAGTAATCCAATACTTGGGTCAAACTTCCCCATCTTCTTTCAACAGCTTCACTACGATGCCACCTACGGGCCGTCACAAGCTTGACTGACCGTCACAGGTCCCGTAGGTGCTATCTTTTCTGTATTTCTTTCCCAAAAACATCCGCGTTTATCTTTAGATAGATTTCCTGCAAATAAAGAGAAACTTCTGTATAGATCAATAAATAAAGGGTTTTGGACACACACTCCACTTAAGGAAAAAGCATAAAAAATACCGTGAACAACGGTATATCAACACACTAAACTAAATTCGTTGTTTGTCCTCAAGCGACACACTATGACTCACTACAAAATCTTTGTACAATAGTATCCATGTTTTAGCTTTTGCAATCATTTGGCTATCAATCCCGATCAGTCTCATCATGTTTATGCATGTTATCACTATTAGGCTTGAATTATGTGGAATCAGACACTGATACAAACTCACCACGCACTGACACCTATCCTCTTGAATTTCTCACCGAGGTGCTAATATTTCCGGTATTGCAACTAGTGTCCTCATTTCAAAACAACAGGCTGAAACGAATAGATCAGGAATTCGACCTGGGATCCGCCCGTTCCGATCCTTGAATTTCCATTGTTTGCACGTAATAGCTCATTCTCTATATTTTTTTTATGCTCAATCTTTCCGTTTTCCTTGCTACGCCCTTGCTTCTTGCCTTATCTTACTTAGTAAAGCAACCTTTCGCGCTAGGCGCTCACCTTTTTTGTCTGGGTGGAAGCTGGCGGGCAGGGCTTGCTTAACCGGATACACGGAATTGGGATCTTACATCCTCATTTTTCACACAATGATTTAAGTTTTAGTATATGGATTACTTTTAACATTTCACTCGCAGAACAAATCCACAACTCATTCATACATATTGCCATAAGCTTGCCCTTTTTTTTCAAGATTTTTATGTTCGTTGTACAACTCTTACGATCACGATGGGACTTTCTTAGCTTGTAACATAGACTCAGGGAAAGGTAGGGTATATTTAGGTATATTTTAGTGACTATTTGACCTGCTTGACATATCGGCTAAACATACCACTTTTTTTCATTTTATTTCGTGCAATTTCTCATATTCTTTCACCTTGCTATTTTCCTTTGTTTCTTCATTTGTGTTAGTTACTCTCTTCTTTTCTTTCTTGTATTTATTGTTTTTTTTATATTTCAATTTTCTTTCAACTGGTTCTTGAGTCACTTTACTTTTGTTCTTACTCTCTCTTTGTTCTTCAACCTCACTTTCCAGAGCATTCCTCATAATAGCCACCCTCAACTCATGGTTTTGCCATGAGTCAATGTACACAATACCCAAAGTTGGGTAAGGGCCACGAAAATTTTGTTTACTGCATTAGCCACCCTCAACTTATGCTTTTGGCATAAGCTAAGGTGCACATGTCCAAGGAGGGACCAGGGCCAACACATTATTCCCAGAAAAGAGCAGTTGGGGTAAAAAGAAAGGTTTATTTTAAGTTCAAATTATTTGGATCAAAGAGGGATTAATTTCATTTGAATTTTTTTTATTTAGGCTTAAAATTAGATATATGAACAAGGTCCTATGATCCTTTTCTAATTGTCTATTAAAACTTACATTTAGCAGTACTAACCAGGAAAGTTCTAACTTAGTAGAAATAGTGGACTTTTCAAATCTTCCTTACACTCACTTGACATGTCATTACTCTGCCAGATTATTAGACACGTAGTTCGAATTTTAGACTTAGGGTCATTAGTGGTGTATGTCTATGACATGCTTAGAGCCACACATTTATCAATTACTATGCCAAGTCATGCATCATTATCATTCAATCAAGATATTATTTTACCCATCATGCTTCAGAGTTAAACTATGTACACAATTTATAGACATGCCGGTTCAACAATAAAAATATTTAGTCTCATGGGGAAAAAAAACAAAGGCAAGAAATCCCCAAAAGAGGATAGTGAATCATGGTACTCAGACTTCACCCTAGCACACACTTTCCATTTACCCTACCCGAACAAAAATACATGCAATTGTCCCCAATGCATCAAAAAGTTGAGATACGAGAGTGCTAGATAAAGCAATCCTGGGGCGCAAAGCGCCGAAGATCAGAAAGTTAGTAGGTCCGGGTCCCTGGAACCTACTACATCTGTAGTCTGGACACCCTCAGTAGTGTCCTCATAAGCAACAACACTATCCGCAGTGCCTCCCGCTATCGCCACATCTCTGGAGCTAGATGCTCTAGCAGCTGACTATTAAACCCTGATCCGACGCCCCTCCTCATCAGCAAGAAAGGCTCTCGTTGCAGCCTCCATATCACGGCTCTCCTTCTTCCGTGATCTAGAACGATCCTCTTGTCGACCATTGCGCCTCTTTGTATGCTCTCGAGGGGGAGGTGGTGGAATCTCATAAGTGGCGAATAAGATCACCATCACTGTGTCCTCAGCAAGCTCTGCAGAAGGGGCCTCAAACTCAAGCACCCTAGCCTCTAGAATCATATCAATGTCCGCTCAGAGACTCTCGACCACAGCCTTAAGGGTCGACATGTCCACCTGAGGGGCTAGCCGGGATAGCACCCGCAACTCAAAAGCGTCCAAGCGCTAATGAACCTCAACGATCATCCGTTCTCTGTGCTGGACTATTTTACGCTCCAAGCGCTCTACTGCCTCAGCAATAGACCTCTGCATCAAAGGATTAACGTGATGTGCCTCTAGTTTTTGCACCCTAGCAAGTGGGACCAGAGCGGGGAAAGAGGCTGAGCGAGAGGAGCACGGGGCACTGCTACTACCCGGGATAGACTGGACCGGGGTAGTCTCAGTAGTTTGAGAAGCAGCCTGCGTAGCCGTGCGAGCATGTGCTACCAAATCAGCAAGATTTTCACCAAGTAGAGGCAACTCTAGACGAGGCCCTCTATGTGGATCCAACTTTTTGGCCTCATCCCTGATGAGGCTGATATCAACAGTGCCCAGCGAAGTCTTGAGCTAATCAATGTGCCAGATAGGCACACCTGCGGACCAGCATAGGGAAAATATCATGCACGGAAAAGGGTAAGTAGTTGTGACCTTTAAAGCCCTCTCGTGCATGACCGCCTATAAAGCCAAGCGAAGTCCACCTCAAACCCGGCTATCATCGCCGCCATCAAAACTGTACGATCTTATGTGACTATATTATTAGCGGCCGTAGGGGAAAGGCAGTGGCGGACAATCAACCATATGAGATTAGCTGTGAAGGTCAAGTTAGCCTTCTTGATGGCTCCCTTCGGCTCAATTACCAAGTCGTCACCCTCTTCATAAACAGACTAGTGCAAGACCATCCATCTTTTAGAATTTCCTACTAGTAGTCGAACTCAGCGGTTAGAGGGGTCCAGTTGGCATCAACATCCTCGCCGTATAGATACAGGCGGATGGCGGGCAGGGAGATATCGACCTTAATGCCACGTACTCGGACATGCTTAGGTGGGGCCTATTTGGCAGGGGCAGCACACCTATCTATCTGTAATTTAAGAGTAGCCACATAAGAGGCGTAGAACTCTCGGACCAACTCTTCACTATAACGGCCCAAAGAACGCACTGTCCACTCCAGCCGTTGTCTGAGAAGAGATTGTGGATCTCTTGCATGGTATGGAGACTACCCATAAGGACCCTCCTTTCAAGTGTAGGGTCCGTCTCATGACGCCTTTATTATTTAAAAAGATGGCATTGAAATGCACTAGATATTTTCCGTCGACACACCATCGGTTGGGCTGGTCGGTAACCGGGGTGAGAGCACCAGTTGGTGAGCCGGTAGTGGAATCATAACTGTAAACCTCATCATACGAGGTAGACTATGTAGTTGAGGCGGGTCTAGGGATTTCTGCGGACACGGAGGCTTCCTCCAACCACAAAACTCCTAAGGAGCCAGAGGTTCCTTCTTCATGGGTAGATGACCTAGTTTGTGTGACGATCAGTGTGCACTTTTCATTAGTGTGGGAGGCAGTGACTACTCCGGACGCCAACTTTTTTGGCATAGCTCTGGTAGCACGTGCAACTTGTTATAGAGTGGAAGTGCCTGGTGGCAGGTAGTCAATGTCATGCTCATTATCAGAGCCTATAACCAGTCGGGCAAACGGGGCAACAGACATTGAACGCCCATGTGCGTAAAGTCAATCTTTTTTTGGTGCCATTAAAGATAGTGCTTTTAAAGAATCAATATTTGTACGAGAAGGAGCAAACAAGACGAGAAAAAATAATACAAAATAAATATAAGAGTAAAGTTGTAATGAGTTTTCTACAATACAGTGAAACACGACGGACCAGGTGACGTCTTGTCGTGAGTACGACGGACTTTCATGGGGTTCCTCATGTATTACTTCAACTTTTTTTATGTGGAGACCCCTGAAGAAAAGTCTCTAACACATATCACGGAAAAGTAGGACGGTCCGTCGTCGATGTCCATCATGTGGTACTTATAAAAAAAATGTATAGAAACCCTTAGGAGAGAGGTCTCTGACCGACACGACGGTTATGCAGGACGGACCGTCGAGGGTATGATGGTCCATCGTAGATTTTTGTCAGAGGTCACTTAGAAAAAGTATGGAGACCCTCACAAGATGGGTTTCTTACAATCATGACAGTTATGCAGGACGGACCGTCGAGGGTTGACGGTCCGTTGTAGATTTCCGTCAGAGAACACTTAGAAAAAGTTGGAGATCCTTAGGAATAGAGTCTCTCACAACGAGAATGGTTGTGCAGGATGGACCATCACGGGTATGACGGTCCATTGTAGATGCCCGTTAGAGGACACTTACAAAAATTAGGGGACCCTTAGGAATAGGGTCTCTGACAAATAGAACTGTTGTGCAGGACGTACCGTCGCAGGTATAACGGTCCGTCGTAGATGTCCGTCAGATTACACATAGAAAAAGTTGGAAACCCTCAGGAATAGAGTCTCTGACAACCAGAATGGTTGTGCAGGATGGACCATTGTGGGAACGACAGTCCGTCCCATGTGTCCGTTGGTGGACACTTTGAAAAAATTGGACTGTGGGGTGTTGGGGGTGTTGGAACGGACCCTATGATTATCCGTCGTGGGTAAAACGGTCCGTCATTGTGGTTTCGTTCTGTCATTCAGTGACGGAACTAAGGATGCCACATTCATCCTCTGTGACTCACGTAGAGTGCTTAGTGTTATCCTATATGTTTCTAACCCAAATACCTAGTAAACTAGCAATGCTAAAGCGCCTATTTCTAGAGTTTTAACAAGGCAATTTGAGGATTCTCAACCTAGTTTAGACAACATTGGATCAAAGAATGAAGAACCATCGATAATAAATAGGCTAATACTAATTGAAAAAGACAAACACAATGCAAATGGGTAGAAATCAGAGACACATACCTGAGAACGGTAGAAAGAAAAGCAAGTGATGAACTTGGTTAGCAAGAACACAACCACAACAATAGACTCCGAGAAGTAGAGAGTAGATTTTAGGAATTGGGGAATTAGGGAAGTGATCAGTTGATAGAGAAGAGAGGTAGGAAGTAAGAAGTTTGGAAGGGTGCGAAATGGTTGAAAGAGGGAAGGAAATGGGTGAAATGATGGGGTGGGGGGTTTAAATGTTATGAACTTTAAAAAAAAACCCCAGATGGGTCGTGTCGGGTACGCTTATTAATGACGCAATGAGTCCCCAACGATGGTCTGTCACAGATGCGACGGTCTGTCATTTGTTCCGTCGCGTGCGCCCCTAGTTTTGAAAATCAATGAAAGATGTACCTCGCATGACGGATTCATGCGACGGTACGTAGCAGGCGTGACAGTCCATCGATGTGTCCATCAGTGACTGTTGCAGAGTGATTTTCTACAGAATTTCCTAGTGATGTACCTGCAAATTTAAAAACCAATAGTAGAAAATGCTACCATTACTAAAAAAAACAATAGGTAATGGGTTTCCTTCTAACTAGCGCCTTATTTAAGGTCACGGAACAATTGAAGACAGTTTATTACTTAGACTTCATCAAGATGGTATGCCTCGATCACTTCATTCGCCGATTCAGCATGCCCAAAATAGATTTTTATGCGTTGTTCATTCACCTTGAACCGCACACCCTCCTTGGTTTCCAACTCAACTGCTCCATGAGGGAATAGTTGGGTAACCAAGTAAGGGCCAGTCCATTTGGACTTGAGCTTGCCCGGAAACAAGCGCAACCTAGAATTGAATAAAAGCACCAAGTCGCCAACCATAAACTCTCATTTTTTAATTTTTAGGTCATTGTACTTCTTTATCTTTTCATTGTATTGGGCTAAGCATTCATAAGCTTTCAAGATAAATTCATTGAGTTCGTTCAACCAAGTTAACCGTTGTTCTGTAGCTTCGTTTCAATCAATTTTTAACTTCTTCATAGCCCACGTGGCTTTATACTTTAATTCAACCGGAAAATGACAAGCTTTCCCATATACAATTTTGTATGGGGACATACCTATGGGAGTTTTATACGATGTCCGGTAGGTCCAAAGAGCATTATCAAGCCTCCTTGACCAATCCGTTCTACTAGCGTTCACTGTTTTTTGACAATATCTGTTGGATCTCCCTATTTAACACTTCAACTTCCCGACTAGTTTGAGGATGGTAAGGAGTTGCAACATTATGGCACACCCCATATTCCACCGACAATCCCTTCAATAATATGTTGCAAAAGTTGGAGCCCCCATCACTAATAATTTCCCATGGGGTTCTAAAACGAGAGAATATATTCTTTTTTAAGAACACAGTGACACTCTTCCATTCATTGTTTGCGAGGGCGATAGCTTCCATCCATTGAGATCAATATTCAACCGCTACTATTATATACTTCATTACATGAGAACTCACTAAATGACCCATAAAGTCAATACCCCAAACATCAAATAACTCAATCACAAGAATGGGGTTTAGATCTCTGGCTTTCTTGAAATGTCGCTATCTCTTTGGCATCTATCACATGCTTTAGCTAACTCATGAGCATCTTGATGAAGAGTTGGACAATAGTAACCACATTGTAATATCATATGAGCGGTTCAGATACCACTATAATGTCCACAGGCGGGTGAGGAATGGCATGCCTCTAAAAAACTCAACATCTCACATTCTTGCACACAACGACGAATATGACCATCGGCACAACTCCTATATAAATATGGTTCATCCCAAAAGAACTTCTTCACATCGTACATGAACTTTTTTCTTTGAGGAATGAACAAGTCCGATGGAATAATATCACTAGTCATATAGTTCGTGAAATCTTTGAACAATGGAATCAAGTCTAGTGGGGCAGCCAATACATGCTAATCGGAGAAATTGTCATAAATATCAGTCTTATCCCGTAACTCTCTCATAACTTCATCTTCTAGTTGGGACAAGTGATCGGCAACTTGATTTTTGGTCCTTTTCTATCCCTCACTTCAAAGTCAAATTCTTGTAGCAGTAATACCCAACGAATCAACCTCAGATTCGCATCATTCTTTGTCTTCAAATTTCTCAATGTTGAATGGTCAGTATGCACTATAACTCTACTACCTAGCAAATAGGAGCGAAATTTTTCAAAAGCAAAGACTACTGCATGGAGTTCTTGCTAAGTCACTGTGTACTTCTTTTGAGCTTCATTTTTGTCTTTACTAGCACAGTAAATGGGGTGAAGGATATTTTTTTCCCAATACTACACAAAGAGGAACCCCACTAGCATCGCAAGTCACCTCAAATGGACTGTTCAAACAGAGAAATAACGATAGGTGCAGACACCAATTTTCCTTTTAGCTAGCCGAATGCTTTAAGACAAGATTAATTAAAGTAAAATATACAATATTTCTCTAGCATTTTGCACAACGGATGTGCAATTTTTAAAAAATCTTTGATGAATCTCTGGTAAAAACTTGCATGCCCCAGAATGCTTGTCACACCTTTTAAAGAGATAGGTGGGGGAATTGTTTCTATTACCTCGTCTTTAGCTCTATCAACCTCTATGCCCTTTTGTGAAATGCAATGACCCAACACAATACCTTCTTTCACCCTGAAGTGGCATTTTCACCAATTTAGTACTAAATTGCAGTCTTCACATTTCTTAAGAACCTTAGATAAATAGTTCAAACACCACTCGAATGAATCATCAACCACCGAAAAATCATCCATAAAAACTTCTATAGTATCTTCCACCATGTCGGAGAATATTGACATCATACATCTTTAAAATGTGGCGGGTGCATTGGACAATCTAAACGGCATTCTATTGAACGTAAAGGTCCCATAAGGAGAAGTAATTTTTTTTTCTCTTGATCTTTTGGTGCAATAGAAATCTGGTTGTACCCCTAATATCCATCAAAAAGATAGTACCACCCTTTTCTGGGAAGTCTATCTAACATCTGATCCATAAAGGGCATAGTAAAATTGTCTTTTTCAGTCCATTCATTTAATTTACGGTAATCCATACACACCCACCATCCAGTGACCGGTCTTATTGGAACAAGCATCAAGGACCACAGTCATTCCCCTTTTCTTAGGTACAAACTGAACAGGGCATACCCAACTACTAACGGCGATCGGATAGATTACTCCAGCATCCAACCACTTAATGATTTCCTTCTTTATGACCTCTTCCATAGGTGGATTTAAGCGTCTCTGGTGCTCAAAACTTGCTTTTGATCGGGCATTAGTTGGATTACATGAGAACAAATACTAGGAGGGATCCCAATAATGTTCGCAATAGTCCACCCAATATCTTTTTTGAATCTTTTTAGCACTTTCACCAAACTCTCAACTTGTTGTTCATTCAGGTTTGATGCAATGATTACCGGTAGAGTGTCACCATTTCCTATGAATTCATGCCTTAGATGAGGTGGGAGACCTTTTAGTTCTAACTTTTGAGCCTCCTCTATAGATGGTTTCGCAGGTGGAGACTCACGATTCTTCATGTCTATCTCATATTTCTTCGGTTTAAACCGAACACCACATCGATCAAGAGCCGCGACTAATGACTCTTACTCTTCAACGCAATCGTTATCAAAATTCATTATCACTGCCGCTAATGCTTCTATACCTAGACGTTCTTCTATTTGTGTCTCAGATGACTCACCAACTTTGTAGAAGAGAGCAGACACCAATTGGAGCTCATCACTCTACCTCATAGATCTGCAAATATGGAAGGTCACTTCCTCATTGTTCAATCGAAATTTCATCTACCCTTTTTGATATCAACTAAGCCTCTTCTTGTAGCAAGAAATGGCCTCCCAAGCATAATGGGCACTTCAAAACCGACTTCTCAATCAAGAATAACAAAATCTGCCGGAAATATGAACGAGTCCACTTTTACTAGCACATCGTGGAGTATCCCTGTTGGCCTTTTTACTATTCGATCGGCCATTAGTAGCAGCATCACAGTGGGCTTTGGATCACCCAAACCCAACATCTTGTAAATCGAGAGGGGCATGAGATTTATGATTTCCCCCAGATCACATAATGCTTTTGCAAAATGTAATAACCCGAATGTACAAGGAATAATTAACGCACCCGGATCTTCTTTCTTTTTTACCATAAATCTTGTAGTAATACCACAACAATGCTGCATTCTATCATCATCCTCAAAAGTGACCGATCTTTTCTTTGTAACCAGATCTTTCATAAACATGGCATAATCGTGCATTTGTTCTAAATATTCTACAAAAGCGACATAGATAGAAAGCTGCTTCAACGTTGTTATAAAGCGCCGATATTTAGCATCCACTGTCTTTTTCACTAATCTTAGAGGAAATGGGGGGGGGAGTCTAGTCATGCGAGTTACCTTTTTAGGCACTTCAGCATCTTTACCAGTGTTATCTTCAACATTACCATTAACCTTTTCCACTTTTTCATTATCTTTTATCACCTTTATTTCATTAGACGACATAGGTCGGTCAATGATTTGCTTACCACCGCGAGTAGTGTATGTCATACAATGTCCATCATTTTTCAAAGTTTGGAGTGTGTTGCTAGGAAGAGTGCCCGGTTGCTGTGTGTTCACAATCATAGATAATTGTGCCAACTATAATTCAAGCTGCTTAATCGATATTTCATATATATAGATATCTTTCCAATATCGCTAAATCACTCCTCAAATCTTTAGTATGGTCATCACTAACATCGAACCTCCTCATCTTTTTGTGCAACATATCCTAAAATCGCACCATACTACCCCCACCATCCGTAGAAGTAACTTCACGATTTTTAGGAGGAACATTAGGCTCATTTCTATTACCGTAGTTACCCCTGTTGAAGTTTTTGTCGCGTTTGTAATTTCTTTCTCGAACATAATGACCCTCAAGGTTATATTTACCATAGATTCGACCTTGTTTCCCTTAACCTTAGTGCCAATTCTCCTAATTAGATCCTTGGGCACTCTGTCGGAAACACCCTGTCTGCTCATTTACCGCATAGGAATCCTCATCACAATAGCATTCATCATTTGGTGGTGGTGGTTTAGAAAAGTAGTTAACTACATTTATCTTTTCTGCACCCCCAGTTACATGTTTCAATACCAACCCATGCTCAGTTATAATCTGAGCCATCTTTTCACGAATCTCATATGTGGCTAGGTTATGAGAGGATTGGGCTGCGAAGGTATATCATCCGTTATCGGACTTCCTAGTACTCCAAGCATTATTGTTTCGGGAGATTTTCTCTAAATTTTCGGGAATCTCAGCATAAGGACACTCCCTATAAGAACCACCCACTATAGTATCCAAGACCGCTTTATTATTATCATCATGTCCCCGATAGAAGTAATCATTCAGTGACTAATCATCTTCGCGGTGATTAGAGACTACTAACTGACTCTCTTTGTAGTGCCACAAAGTTGTTAACTCTGTTTTTTTTGTTTAGTTTCTTGGGGAGCGGGTAGTAACGTTCTAAAAAACGTCCCTTAGTTTATTCCAGGTGAAAATTGAGTTATAAGGGAGCTCAGAGAACCAAATAGCACCCTCTCCCGTTAGTGAGAGAGGAAAGACACTTTGCCCTATTACATCCAAATCCAAATCAGTTCTCCCTACACAACTTTTGCACACTGCCGTTACCTTAGCTATATGGGCATGTGGGTCCTCAGAAGGTAGCCCTGAAAACTAACATCTGGCAGTGAGCATTTGCATCAGATCACTAGTTACCAAAAAAGTTGTAGCCTGGTGATAGAAGGGGCAAGACAAATGGCCCATTAGAGTCTGTTATATTATCATAGCCTCTGTAGTATTCTTGAGGACGTGGAGCTGGATTTTGTCTGTCCTTTGTTGATTTTCACCATGATCATCAGGTAATAACTAACCATGAACATCAATTGGAGGTGGGATGTTTTGGTTTGGATCATCATCATTAATACCCAAGTTTCGATTCATACTGCATAGTGTACGCTCTAATTTGTGATCATAGGGAAATAAGGGTTCTCTTCCTCTCCGTGTATTTGGCATACAAGGAATATAATTCTGTAAGAATCAAAAAGCCACTTTGCCTGGCAGCGGCGCCAACATATGATACGCTCAAACTTACTGCTCAAATAAGAAGTAAAGTAGTCGTATCAAGTAAATAACTCAACTAATGAGGTTGGGATCATTCCCACGAGGAAAATAGTTAAGACTTAACTTCAATCTATTATTACTATTATTTAGTCAATTATTTCCTTAGAAAACAAAATACAATAAGAGGGTGGTTTTATGTCTAAATTAATAAAGATAACTACCTAAATTAAAGTAACCAACTAACAGAATCAAACCTTTGAGTTTAATCAATTAATAAAAGTAACTAGTTTTTAAGTGTTCCACACAGGTTCCTAACTTTATAATACTAAGTATAACCATTCTTTCCTAGTATCTTGCATGCAAAAGTAATAAGTTATGTATTTCTAACTCTTTGGTACGACATCTAAAAAATTTTACTCCGCACCTTGGTCCGGCTACATGTGGTGCTATACTAACCCTTACATTAACCTCATATTAAGCATTGTATTAGATATTTGACTAAGTTATTACCTAGTACCAATCAATACTAGACTATTAGATAGTATACACTAAATCTATGTTGATAATTCTTTTCCTAATATCTACCTCCTTTGTCTAGCAAGTAGAATTAAGGCGAGATCTAGCGTTGGCCATCTGTTAATAAGACTTCTAAGCGAAATAATTATCAATACATGCAACACACTATTCTAGAATTGTTATTTTAGTTAGATTTTACCTCACTATTAACCCATGGTTCCCACAACCCTAGTTATGGAGTTTAGATAGTCATAGTCATAATCACAATATTCATACATGTAATATGAAAATTCATGCACTTACTTCAACAAGAAAGAATAAAATCCAGAAGTTCACTTGATTAATCAACAAACGCACCAACAATCAATTCCTGAAAATGTGTATCAATTATTGAAATTAATCGAGGAGTAAAAATTCTCCAAAATTATAAAAATCACAAAGTCTACAAACAAAGAGTCTATCTTAAGAGAATCTAACCCCAAAAACGAGGTTTTTGTAACTATTTATAAAAAAACAAAAACCTAATAAAAGAAGGACGCTAATTGCTGAAAATCTATCAAAATGCGGTTGTATCGATGGACTTCATGACGGGCCTTCATGGTCACGACGGGCCGTCATGGCCTTCGTCATCCTATACTTTAAAAATACTTCTCCTGCTTTCTTTATTACCCTCGACGAATAGGTATGATGGACCATTTCAAGCACGACAGTCTGTTGAGGGTCTCCATTCTATAACACTTAAACTTCTTCGAATTTGGGTACTGGACTACTTCTCTGATCATCACGATGAACCATCAAGACGCACCGTCGAGGCTATGACGGTCTGTGATGAACTTCATAATCCCACACTTAGGTCAGACTTCCTCATCTTTTTTCAGCAGCTTCACTACGATGCCACCTACGGGCCGTCACAAGATCAATGAACCGTCACAGGCCCCGTAGGTGGTAACATTTCTACATTTCTTGCTCAAAAACTTCTGCGTTCATCTTTACACAGATTTCTTGCAAATAAAGAAAACTTACAGAAAAATCAATACAAAAAGGCTTATGGACAACCTGTAAACTTAAGGAAAAAGCATTAAAAATACTGTGAAACCACGATATATCATTGGTCTGACTACTTTTGATGAACTCCGTACAACTATCAAAATCAATAAAATTTAAAGTACTAAGTACATTATCATTTACTAATATCTTGATTCTATCGATGGAGATATGTCTCAATATCTGATTCCATAAGATAGAGGAAACTTCATTTATAACACATTGTTTAGTGCCAACTTGTACATGCATAAGAATATAAGCATGATCCTTTTGTAAATTGAGATATAAAAGACCATTAGATAATGTAGCATATCCAACAAGTTTAGATTTAAAAAATAGTTTGGATCAACTTTTAGAAAGAAGGAATATATTAAAGTACAAGTCTTGATACCAAAATTAAATTCCTAGAATAATTAGGAACATAAAAAGTTTTTTCTAACTCTAAAATAAAACCAGTACTAAGAACTAAATCGAATGTCCCAATAGCTTCCGCATGCGACTACATCTTGTTTCCCGAAAGATGTTTCGCTCAGCTCTCATTGGCTTCGCATGTTTTTTAAGTCCTGCAAGGAATTCGTAATATGAATTGTAGAAGAATAATCAATTCACCACAGTTATGATTAACATTAATCATATTAGCTTCATAACAAGCAAGAGAGATAGAAGTATCTTCCTTAACATGTCATTAATAAAACTTGACACAATTATGTCTTACGTCCCCTTCTTTCTACAGAAGCGACACTTGGATTTTTTTATGTCAATTTCATGTGGTGCCTTTACTTTAGACTTCTTGTTGTCTTTTTTGGTATTCTTTCCTTGATTATTCATGAATGCACTTTCTCCTGTTTCCATCTGTAGTCGACCTTCATCTTGAAAACACATGGTCATGAGTTCATTGATAGATTATTTATATTTATGTGTGCTATAAGAGATCTTGAATGGACCATATTGTTAAGGTAGAGTATTTTATATATAGTGCACAAGAAAATTTTCAGACATTTCGACCTCAAGAATCTTTAGTTGAGCTGCTAAGTCTCGCATTTTCATAATGTGCTCACACACATTTCTCAGTCTTGTTAGCCTCATTGATGAGAATTTCATAATTAAGGTGCTGGTAAGGTCCTTATCTGATGTTTCAAACTGTTCATTAATAGCCTTTAGTTATGTCTTGACATTGTTATCTTCTTCGACAGAACCACAAATACTAACAGAGCTTTTGGTCTTAATGAGCATAACACTCAAACGGTTAGAGCGTTACCATTGTTCATAAAGAAAAATCTCATCTTTAGTGTTGAGTTCTTTAATATATAGGTTGATCATCTTTCCTTATCGCATAATCAATATCCATACATCCTAACTGAAGGAGAATGTTCTCCTTAAAAATCTTATAGTTCTCACCATTCAGTTTTGGAATATCACAAATATCAGAGAAATTCGCAGGTTGCATAAGTGCAAAAAACATACATACATACTTAACAAAAATTTGAGGCAAATAATGTAAAATTTAATATAATGACATAAAAATTGCTTGTAGGCTTAATTTTTAATTCAATTAGATTCATATTTATGATAAAATTATAAATTTAGTAGCATGATATTCTATCTTTAAGGCAAAACTATTATTCTTTCATTCACAAGTGGGTAATTATGAAAATTATTTAATATTTCATCTTTATTAATTATGTGACTTAATAATAAAGAAGTTAAGTTATCATATCATGCATAGTTGATTAAAATTTTATTGAAGTAAAGATTGTGTGGCTAAACTTTAATCAAATAATTCTAGATCGCTTGGTCATTTATTTCTTTAAGTGATCCAAAATATAATATATACTATCATTTAATTAAGATTGTTCTGGCTAAATCTCAACCAAATAAAATTATATGAATCACTAAATATTAAATCAAAATCATATAAAAGATTCATTGTTGAACATTATGCAACTAAACAACCATTTCTTTACCTTTTATTGTTAGAAAATATTTCAAAATTATCAAAAAAGGATTTGAATTTTTAAGAACCATTTTGAGCGAATTTAGAGAATTCTGAATAGTATCAAAGTAGAGGAAATTTAACGGCTCTGATACCAACTGTAAGACATTACAAGCAGTGGCGCAGCAAAAATATAGTGTGATCGACATACCTCCATCCATTGTTAGCGACATAAGCAGAGTCGTCGTTGTTTGTTTCCAATATGACAATTCTTCTTTTCTTCAAAGATCTTCTTAGAACTCAAAAGCTCACTCTTAGATGGCACGGAGTTTTCAAAAATAATATGCTTAGAGACCTTTGAACCAAATGACATATTGATTATCGTGCTTCCATCAAGAAAGGTTAAGAGGTTATGTGATGTTACCAACCACTAGAGTAGTAGTATAGTGGATCCAAATAGTGGGATAATGGTCATTAACTAACTTCCGATTAGTGGGTTAATGGGTCCATGAAGAGGGATAATGGACCCATGTAATACGGACCATTTCAGCTTAAAAATGGCTAGCGTACAATTTTAAATGCATCACAGAAGAAAAATACTATAATGAAGGAAGAAATAAAGAACTAAAAGTTAAGAATATTTCCAATAAAGTCCGCATGATTTGAAATCATTTTGACCCTGTGATGATTGAAAACGGAGTTGTGTTAGGTTGTGAATATTAATTAGAGTTGATAATTTTAAGTTATTGCGATTGTTGTAGAGTGGTAAAAGTACTTTTATTCAAATTCTCTCAATTTTAATGGCCAAAGTCCCTTATATATAAAATCTATTAGCAATAGCATGAATTCCTCCACACAAAACCCTAACCCTAGTTTCATAAAAACAGAATTGAGGATATAAAAACAAAAAAGAAAAAACATCTTGTTTTTCATTCTCGTATGTTAACTCTAAAAAGAATGAAACTAAACAAAGGTCCTACTCACGAACAATTCATCGGAAAAAAAACCTCAATACTTCATCCACATTTCGAATGTGTTTAGTATTTTCATTTTTTTTCCAAAAACTAGACTAAGGTTCAACATATAAAACATATAATGCCAATGAGCAAAAAAAATACTCAAAGGAATCCATCAAATTTAGTGACGGGTACGAATCTGTAGTTGGAATCGGAGGTTGATGAAGGAAAGTATCTTAACAAACAAGGAAACAATCGTGAGCTAAAACCTCAAATGGCAGATTTTGCTTCTTCATATATTTTTTTGCACTAAGTAACTAAAGAGTATGAGTAGGATATGAGTTAATTTCTTTGTATCGATGTGAGCCTTTTTTTGAGAAATATCTAAAATCATACTTAATTTAAGAGTATTGTTATATATTTTAGGAGTAGTTTCAATTTTTGTCTTATATTTTATGAATAGTTTCAATTATATATAGTAAGTTAGTATAATAGTAAAAAATAAATATATTTATCCAATTAATTAAAAACTATTCAACATATACATTGATTTTATGATATAGTTTGTTGAAAATCGTACAAAGTATATATCGCCTTTATAATATAGTGTACCTATATATGAGTTATACACTGCTATATGCTATGATACACTCAAAAAATAAATATAGTTTAACTATATAAGCAGTATACATTGACTATACATGAGGTATACATTTACTATCCCATATCGATCAACTCGAATTCACCTCTTAATGGGCTCAAATTTGAGATATCAAATTCTTTTGATGTTTCAAGTCTTTTGATATATAATTCACACAAAACTATTTACATTTGTAGTGCGTCAAATTTTAAAGAAAAGGAAAAACAACTTAGAAGACGCATGAAAAGAAGAAAGGAGGAGGGGGGATAAAGAAGGAGTAGAAGTTATTAATGGCAAAACTGCAAGGAATAAGAAGAAGAAGAGTAAAAGGTTTGGTCAACTTTAATAAGTGTGAAATTTTAAAGAGATAAAGTATAAGTACCCCCTAGACTATGACTGAAATCTCATAGACACGCCTTAACTGAACTAAGGTCTTATTATCCTCATAACCCAATCGTTTTGTAATTTTATACACCTTTTTCGTTTACGTTGCATCCAACCTATAACACTCCGGAAAAAAAATTGAGCTAAGAATTGAACCATCCTTCATCGCTAGTAGGTTTTACCAAGGAATTTAAAATTTTCTAATGTGTTAAGGTCACTAGATGTAGCACCTTGAGTTCCAAAATAACTAAAGGGAATTCATTCAAGTCATTCCTAAGTTCCTTAAAATTTTAGGTTTTAGGTTAACTTTAAATGATAATAACTTTTAGGACAGAATGATTTAGGTGGCCCATAAGATGTTGATTAATGACGCTTCAAAAACCCTTCATCTGATTCTAAGTGTCAACTGTCGTTAATTAGAATATGACTCAACTAAATGAGTTGGGATCGAATCCCACATGCAGCGGTACATAATTCAGAATCAATTGGGACCTGCAAATACAATCAATTTAGTCATAGGAATAAAATTTATGGAATAATTATATAACTCAAATAAGGGGATGACACGAATGTCATATGGGGGGTTTTGGTTCTTATTATCAACTACAAACAGCGGAAACAATACTAAGTAACAATAATGAGATGGGTTTTTTGAATGTGACTCAATTATAGGCTAATATAGACAAATGGGTAATTGCAACTATTAGAAAATAGCTAAATATTAGTTAGTAAGCTATACTATAGAGGAGGTAAACTTTCTCTCAAACATTTTATCCTGAATCAAGTCGATTTCTCTCAAACACCAACAAGCAAGCAAAATAAGAACATTCCACACCTTAGTCCATTTACACTCCTAAGCTAAATCTGTGGAATTGATTTTAGGATTCACTCTCTCTAGAGGAACCCATGTCAACCTTATACCCACTGACCATCAATCAATAAGCTCAGTTATAAAACCTCTCTCTCAAGCAACCTCAAAACACAAGGTAGAAATGCATTTGCCACTACGGTTCTTAAATTAAACTATAATTACTAATTGAAATCACTTCTTAACAACGTTTAAAATAATAATTAGCAAAACCCATATAAACTAAATCACCCAATAATCACATAGTCATAACCTAAGAATTGGAGTTTTAGATAGACATCATAAGAGATTTAAATTGTTACCAAATTGAGTTTTAATCAACTGACAAGATTGATTTCTTCTTTCCAATGTTCCAATTCGAAGAATCTCAAATATCCACTTCCAATTTTTCAAAAGTGAAAAACCATCAATTTTTCAAGGCTTAGCAAAAAGCTAGCAAAAACTATCTCACTCCTTATAATAATATGAACTTAAATACTCCAAAAAACTGGTACACTAAATGTTCAAAATTGTATTTATAGTCATCAAAGATATTTTACGAAGAGCCACTCGGCGTAGTAAGTCAGGCTCGTCGAGCGCCCTTTGGTCATTTACATTGTCCTTTTTACATTGGCATTCAACATTCTTAAGGATTGTAACTTTGGGCAATCCAACAATGCATCGCGGAACTACTCGTGAATCCATCGACTTCTCCTTTTTCTCTACAACTTGGTTCTTTCCTTTAGGGATTGGTACACAAGAACTTTAGGCGGTAAAGTAGCCATTAAACGACTCACCAAGTAGACTTGGCGATCACCAAGCTTGTTTATCTTTATTCTTTCAGCTCACTTTGTTTCATTTTTTTCAAATTAGTGTCCTTACTTTGTTCCTCAATCCATATACCTAGAAATCAAGGGTTTAACATCAGTTATTGGAACAAAATAAGCATTTAAGGACTAAATCTATATTAAAAAAAATAGCCCTAAATGAGTTCAAATCTCAGATTCATCAACACACCCAACTTAAAATTTTATTTGTCCTCAAGTAAAACTCAGGTTCAGCAGATCAAAAAGGATGTCTCCAAATAGTGCTACACAAGACTCAATCATGAATGCACCCAACAAGACTCAACTTACTTATGCAATGATCAATTTTGCACTCAAAGATTCAAGTTATGACTCACCATCATCGAAGATTCTCAAGTTCACAATACTTGCTTCAAATGCAAGTTCAAGCTCAACAAAGGTACTCAAATTTCCTCACACAATCATGATTCTATATTCACACACAATTTTTTAACAAATTATAGTTTTGGAATCACATACAACCCTCACACTCACAAAGATGAACACATGCATGACTTTACCCATAGGTTTTCCCTTATTTTCCAATCAACATTTACTTCAGCTCACATAAGATCAAAAAGGTCATTTCAAAGATTGTAATGGGGATGACTGTAAGGGTATGGCCATTTAGGCACAGTGGTTGCTATCCTTATGAAATATGGTATCAACATCACTTTCTTTTCTTTTCTTCAACAATTTTTCCTTTGCTCAAAATTCACCACATTATTCATTTCCAATGAAAAATTGGACACCTCATTTCTTTTCCAACTTTCACAACTTTTTCGTTCCTTTGATTTTTCATTTTTCTTTTCTTTTTCTTCTCTCTCTTTTTATATGGATGGGTTCCATCTTTTTAAAAAATATGGACAAAGGGGAACTTCTTTGCATTTCTTGATTTACCTTCTCTTTTCACCACACCCCCAACTAAGGCTTTTGGACTAAGTTTGCTATTAAAACAACCACACTTCATGATGATTATGGGTGAATGGATAAAGAAAGGGTTACAATTGCATCAAGTTTCTTCCAAAAAAAGTCTATGGCTCAAAGGGTATTCAAGCAAAGTTCACACATCTCAAAAGGTTAGCCACAAAAGAGGTATATTGTCAAATTTATTCACTCTTCAAATTTTTTGACTAAGATCAATTCAGAGCTTCCATCACTTAGTCAACAAAACTAATGGAGAAAATTATAGATGTCATCACCAAAGCTTAAAGGTAAGATAAACACACAAGACATTGGCATCAATATCAAACAAGACTCCACACTTTTGCTTGTGTGCAATGTTCATCGGAAGAGATTTCATTAGACAACCGGCTAGTCACAACTAGATGCAAAAAATTCACATATTGTCTATCAACTTCATTTGGCCTCATCGTAGCTGCTCATTCCTTTTGGTTCAATTAAGAGCACTATTCCAGTCATCAATATTGATCATAACTGATACTCAAATTTGTATAAGAACAACCACAATCAAACACAACAAGAGGTGCTAAATTTTTTTCAAAATATCAAAAACCATTTGCAGTTAAAATGAGGAGTCACGAGCTCAAAAATCCACAAAACACTGTCAAAACATAATTCAAACACAAAATACATACATATATATAATGATGATTACAAAAGGTAGGTATAGAAATACCTCACCCCATCACAAATAAAATGCATTTTTTCCTCAAATGCAATGAAATGATAAGAAGTCAATAAAATGACTAAGAGGGAGGCAAGGAAATTTCATGTCTACAGAGTCACTCCATCTGTCAGGGCATCAGTGCCCGATGTCACATCAGCGACACTGGCTTCACTACGGCCTGCCATGGACATCTCTATCAAGGATGTCTGAATCACCGACTGTACAATCGTCTCATCTAGGTCTGGTAGGTCCGCATAGATGGTGTCTTCTAGAACCTCGTTCAGCTCCTCATCAGTTTCTGGACTTCAAGTAGTCTACATCCTTGAAGCTAGTGTATCCACAACATCAACTACCTTAGAAGTGAAGTGAAGTTTGTGGACTTCAAGTAGTCTACATCCTTTGCAAACAAGCAACCTACACTTTCAATGTAGTCAGCTTTTAAGTCTCCCATGTCTCTCTCATAAGTCTCAGATCTCGCTATGAGAGTGTGAATAGATGTTTTG
>JAKWIY010000850.1:0-29034 GCA_027704805.1 Solanum corneliomulleri
TAAGGAGGGATGCTGAGATGACCAACAACTACCTCACAAAATCTCCAGGAAGCCTCGAAAAAGAAGAGAATATATCATAAAAGTCCGGGCTAGTAACCTACAAAAATTTGTAGAAGCAAGGGGTGTGTACCAAACCACACGGTACTCAGCAAGTAAACCTCTAAACACAAGCTAAGGGGATGAAATACGGGTACTCCTACCACCCCCACCGAACCTCCAACAACTACAACCTGCATAAACATCAACCCAACCTAACAACCCACAGTTTACATAGAACGTAACTCAACAAAAACATTTAGACAAATTACATATCCTACAAACACACTTCAACCAACTACATATCCTCAACACAATACTTCACAAATTAAATATCCTCAATAACAAGCTCAGTATTGAACAATCACAAGTTCCGCAAAAAAAGGCAATCAGAAGATCAGCAAAACACGATATCAAATTCACTAATGATAAGTATCTGCAATGCAATGGAATGCAATGACAAGTATAATGATGCATGTCTGACCTAGTGATACACACCCGCTGTCTCTCAGTCCGGGACCCATAGGGGACATATCTGTCCATGCATCTGTCGCGGTGCACGACACGACCCTCAATAATAGTAACCATCGCGGCGCGCGATACGTCCCTCGAAATATAATATCCATCGCGGCGCGCGATACGTCCCTCGAAATACAGTATCCATCGCGGCGCGCGATACGTCCCTCGAAATGGTACATCCTCTTAAGTACCCATTCTTTCTCAATGCACATAACACTTGTCACAACCAATGTCTCAGAATAATGCAGATGACAAGTTCACACAAAAAAATGAGGAGATGACCATTTTCATAGCATCGCACAGTTCACAACCACACAACATGAAGTTACATAAATAACGATTCAACAAGACTTCAACCCTTTCTCAAAACAACACACATAAACAATTAATCACATTGCTTTTTGTTATCCCATTCTTTTCATCATTAGAATTAATCAATGTGGGCAAATCAACCCATCACCAATCCCGTTACTTCCAAACCTATACCACAAGGACATACACGCATTTCATACACTTAACAAGAGTCTAGAAATCCACTTGCCTTAGTCAATCGAATAATTATTCTTGGACTTGAGCCTTCCCCTTCCGTTGAGCTTCCGAACCAATGGAATCTATTCAAGTATATATTTACAATAAGGTTTCGGAATTAACAACACTCACACTTTTATGTGTTTAACCTTGACCTAAAAATTCACCCCCATTTATAATCAAGTTTGTAATTATTGATACCAATTAACATGCCAACTCTTTATATCTCCTCAAATTTCAAGTCTAGGATTAAGTCATAATTTCTCTAATAACTACAACCTTAACATTTTCCATAAGTATAATACACTCAATATCTAATTATCTATCTTAATATATCAAAATTTAATTCGTCATAATTACTATTATACCGTACATATAAAACAATACCACTTCGAAGAGTTAAACTTAATGACTTAACCCTAAAATCTCAACTAATTTTTAATATTAAGAGTTTAATATGTTAATTCCATGCATATTGCCGCCGAATTGATAGCTTATTCATCACTTCCATATCACTCTCATTGATATCATTAATTGTTGGAAGGAATTATTATAAAATATATATATATATATTATATATATATATATATATATATATATATATTAATTTATATTTATATATATATATATAAAAGGCACTCCTCTGGTCCTATTGATAACACTAATTGTTGGTAAGAAATTATTATAATATATACATATATATAAGGCACTCATCTGGTCAACAAATTGAAAAGGCAATCCATTATTATTAATATTTTTTTCCTACCAACTATCCTACTTGTTTTGTACATATAGACGAATGTAGAAATTCACGAACATATATGCAGAGAATGCATTACCTGAAGTTTGCCGCCACCGTCAGTTCTTCGTTTTCCCCTAATTTTTTTTTCTGAATTATTTAAGTACTAAAAGTGATAGGTTTTACCCACATATTTTATTAAATATAGGTTAAAAGGGTATAGGGTCTTAAATAAATTATCGCTTTAGCCCATAAACTATTGATTAATTAACTTAAGTTAAACAAATATTCAAAAAATCTAAAGAGGAGTTTTTGGGTCATTACATTATCCACCACTAAAAATCATGTTCGTCCTCGAACATAAAGTAGGAGAAGGAAGAATAACTAACACGACCAAAAACTTGAGGTATGATTTTCAAAGTCGTGTTCATCTCTCCAAGTGATCAATTCATCTTTAGCACATTCCATTAAATATCAACGACCAAGAACTGAAGTTTTGAATTAAACTTCGGAAGATTTACATATCACCCATAAACCAACCAATGAACCTAATCTAAACTGAAACCACTGGAACATAACACAATCATCACAACAAATCTTTTCTTACATAACAAGGATAACGTTCCTGAATCCATACCCACTACAATCTAAAGTGAACCGAGATCAACGATCACATACACCTATTACACACAACCATCATAGACCTTATCAAGATTCCCTTGTCACAGTCTAATCTTTTCATGAGCATAAACTATGAAAATCTGATCTTTGGACATCGAATACTCATCAAGGGATAATCAAACATATCTAATCCAATGAAGAACAAGGTCAAATAAGCACCCTACAAATGGTACACGCTAGGATGCAGAACCTTTTACAACACTGTCGGATAACCATAACTATTCATGAAAGCTCTTTTGTAAGTTCCCATAAGCAAGGTTGTGCATATAAAAATAGTGATATATTTTTAATTTTTCAAACAACACCAAATAAGCCATAACCGAAGTGAACAAGTCTAACCAAGGATCCTACCCTATCAAGAAGACATAAGAGGATCGGTACATCCGATCCACCACTAGGAATTCACCCATAGTTGTAAAAAAAACGTGGGCATATGTAATGAATCATACTCCAAATCATGTCCGAAACGAAGTAGGTGGTAAACTTAAGAATATACGAAATCAAGGTCGAATAACACTAGATACTTCCTCCATAATTCTCATATCAATATTTTCATTCATCTGACTACATCCCTCAATTTATTTATTTAATTATTTTTTTTACCCAAAATCAACCAGTCTGATCTCCATTACAATTTTACACATGCTGGATTTGCCAAACCCTGTATACTTCTCACAGTACTCCATCAAAGCCAACACTATTAATATTAACAAATATCATAACCACACCAACCATTTACCTTACTTTCACACCGTCATTACGTATCACATTCTCCTTAGCAAGCACATTGTAGTCTCCAAGACTTTGAACCATGGTTTCTTATCTTTCCATTTAAGCGTCCCATAATAGATATAAGTCACACCCAAGACCGATAACACTAATTTCAAATCTATATTTCTCCTTTAGGGTAAAATAATTAAGTCACACTTAATGTCAACTTCACCTAAACATTCACATACCATTTTCAACCACCATTTGTACCATCATTTACCTCATGCGATAACTCGAATAAACCCTTGATCACTCCAATATTTATGTATACTATAATCTCATAACCTCTACTCACCATAAAATGCCTATGTAACACATTATAACAATATATTTTGTCTCGTCAATAAAATAATTTTAATCCCCTCCAATCCTCATTAATCATGTAAAACTGTAGGTCCACACTATTTAACATCTATTTGTTACTTAATCACATTCTGAACAATCTAGCTCGACATAACCATGTATAATCTTCCTTACATCATTTATTGTAACCCAATCAAAACTTAATATTTAGAAAAGTTAATAATAAACCCATAGTAAGTAGGTGCCGAACTAGTTCACATCTCATAGTCATATCTAAACTCAAAGGCGAAATCACTACAACCATCACCTCCGAATCCAATGTTTGTACGAGAGGTCTTATTGTTCCTTTGCCTTTCCTAAAATCTTTCCACGGCGCAAATTTCAAATAACTTGAAATCTTCAATACACCATAATTTTTCTCCTTTTTTCTAACTCACTTACCAGTTTTTTCTTTGGCCAACAATATGCGAAACCTTAGGTATAACAATCAAAAGTAACCAAATGTACTACTCAATTTTAAGTCCTTCTAAATGCTTCATACTCAATGTGATCGATCATTTCTTACCTTACCAATTCATACCTTGACAAGATACACTATCACAAATCTAAACTTGTCATGTAAACTTGAAATTTTGATCCTAACCATGTAACACAATCCCATTATCTTACAACATTAGCTCATACATATAAAAAAAATTACTTAACGTATTTTAGCTTATCATTGATCGCCTCTTCATTGACCCTACCATATCTTTTTCTAAAAATCTTATCATACTCCTTACCAACTCAAAACCACAAAAGAACTAATCATCATACTCGAGTTGAACGACCATACACTCCTTTCTCAAGTTTTATCCAATAGTTTTTTTTTAAAAAAAAAATCAATCTATTGATCTTGCGACACTATATTATATCGTAATCTGGAAGAAACAGGTAAAATCACTTATCTCTGAAACCAATTCTCCAAATTCTCTGAAGATACATCCTTAACCCTTGCAAACAAAGTAAAATAGCCTAGTTTTATCCTTGCTCTGAAAGTTAAACTATATACCACTATATCTTTCCGTTATGGCTCTAGCTCCTTTCAATTTTATTCGATGACATCCCCACTCCTTATAAAAATTACCATAAAATCCCACTACTTATGAAATAGTAACAACCATAGCCTTAGATACTCAAAATTAATCATTACCAAAAAAAATCGTTTCAACCAGCACCCGTATCATATAGTTGCATTTAAATCATAATGCGTCATAAAATCTTATATCATCATGCTTAGTTTGTCATTTCCCTCACTACGAATTTAGCCTCGCCATTAACATGACAATCCAAACCTAGATATGCCAACCATCCAAGGTACTTACTCAATTTATATGCACTAAAATTCTCAATTACCTTCACACAAGTATACTTTTTGAGACTTCCTTTACTTATAAGCTTATCATCCATATGTCCACTTCCATGGAGTTTACGATGAAATCAACACTCATTTACAATCCACAAAATGCATTTCACACACCTGAACATATCAATATCATACCAAAGATCCACCACTAAAAGCTTCCTTATAAATAATGCTTAACATATCCATCCGTATTACAAGCTAGTTGGTTTCTCAAATATGAATTTAACACAACATCTTACCATATGAGCATGTAATACAATATATAACTCCTTAAGTAGTTAGTATTTGCACTTAACATCAACGTATTCATTTTCATATACCACTAGTACCACATTGTGAAGACTTTTAAATCCACCACTAGAACACATCATACCTATCGAGAAGATCATATCCAAACAGGTCACACATTTCTACCCATCAAATAGATGTTAAGTATTATCATAGTTCCATATCTAGCCCAAGCTATATGAATCCTTTCATAGTTCAGGTCAATATCAAAAGTAGCACACTCCATAACTCCAACCAAGTAAGCATCGATACTACTATAGTAAATTCTAACCTTAATTGGTGCATCATTTTCTAAGAATTCCATTCATGTTATGATAACTTTACTGATTATAGTTTCCAAAGTTACAACTCAATTATCTAGTCATCCCTTTAATCACCCCACTTCCAATTGTTAACCACTCTAATATCGTATATACCACACAAGTACTAATCATTTTACTAGCATAACTAAACTTACATAGCCCCTTAATTTTATTTATTTTTTTAATTTTTTTTTAATATTCAAAATATAACCACAAATGCTTTTCATAAGTATATCACTTCCACTTTAATACCAGGTCTAACATCAAACCAATACACGACATGCCAATGATTCACAAAAGGAACTACGCACGAGTCATCACATAAATGAGAGCGAATGGAGTGAAGCGATAAGAATCAAAATGGGACCAAGTACACACAATAGAATCCAAGAAGTGAAGATATTTCCTAAAAGTCACTATAGCCCCTCGAAGATAGGTACAGATGTCTCCGTACCGATCATCGAGACTCTATTTAGACTCGACTTGTACACACGTGAGACCTATGAACCTCTGGGGCTCTGATACCATTTTGTCACGACCCAAAAATGGACGTGGTGGCACTCGTCTTATCCCACCAAGACAAGTAAGCCTAAAACTCAACCATTACAATAAAAATGCGGAAAAATTACTATCAACTTACATTATACCCCAAAACCTGGTTGTCACGTGTACAAGCCTCTAAAGTATTACAATCGGATCAAAAGAAAATATAAGTCTCATATGATATTGTTTCTAGAGTAGAACAAAATCATAAACAAGAGTAAGGAGGGATGCTGAGACGACCAACAACTACCTCACAAAATCTCTAGGAAGCCTCGGAAAAGAAGAGAATATATCATAAAAGTCCGGGCTAGTAACCTACAAAAATTTGTAGAAGCAAGGGGTGAGTACCAAACCACACGGTACTCAGCAAGTACCTCTAAACAAAAACAAGCTAAGGGGATGAAATACGGGTACTCCTACCACCCCCAACCGAACCTCACAACTACAACCTGCATAAACATCAACCCAACCTAACAATCCACAGTTTACATAGAACGTAACTCAACAAAAACATTTAGACAAATTACATATCCTCCATAACACACTTCAACAAATTACATATCCTCAACAACAATACTTCAACAAATTATATATCCCAAATAACAAGCTCAGTATTCAACAATCACAAGTTCCGCAAAAAAAGGCAATCAGAAGATCAGCAAAACACGATATCAAATACACTAATGATAAGTATGTGCAATGCAATGGAATGCAATGTCAAGTATAATGATGCATGTCTGACCTAGTGATACACACCCGCTGTCTCTCAGTCCGGGACCCATGGGGGACATATCTGTCCATGCATCTGTCGCGGCGCACGACACGACCGTCGATAATAGTAACCATCGCGGCGCGCGATACGTCCATCAAAATATAGTATCCATCGCGGCGCGCGATACGTCCCTCAAAATATAGTGTCCATCGCGGCGCGCGATACGTCCCTCGAAATGGTACATCCTATTAAGTACCCATTCTTTCTCAATGCACATAACACTTGTCACAACCAATGTTTCAGAATAATGCAGATGACAAGTTCACACGAAAAAATGAGGAGATGACCATTTTCATAACATCGCACAGTTCACAACCACACAAACATGAAGTTACATAAATAACGATTCAACAAGACTTCAACCCTTTCTCAACACAACACACATAAACAATTAATCACATTGCTTTTTGTTATCCCATTCTTTTCATCATTAGAATTAATCAATGTGGGCAAATCAACCCATCACCAATCCCGTTACTTCCAAACATATACCACAAGGACATACACGCATTTCATACACTTAACAAGAGTTTGGAAATCCACTTGCCTTAGTCAATCGAATAATTATTCTTGGACTTGAGCCTTCCCCTTCCGTTGAGCTTCCGAACCAATGGAATCTATTCAAGTATATATTTACAATAAGGTTTCGGAATTAACAACACTCACACTTTTATGTGTTTAACCTTGACCTAAAAATTCACCCCAAATTTATAATCAAGTTTGTAATTATTGATACCAATTAACATGCCAACTCTTTATATCTCCTCAAATTTCAAGTCTAGGATTAAGACATAATTTCTCTAATAACTACAACCTTAACAATTTCCATATAGTATAATACACTCAATATCTAATTATCTATCTTAATATATCAAAATTTAATTCGTCATAATTACTATTATACCGTACATATAAAACAATACCACTTCGAAGAGTTAAACTTAATGACTTAACCCTAAAATCTCAACTAATTTAATATTAAGAGTTTAATATGTTAATTCCATGCATATTGCCGCCGAATTGATTGCTTATTCATCACTGCCATATCATCTCTCATTGATATCATTAATTGTTGGAAGGAATTATTATAAAATATATATATATATATATATATATATATATATATATTATATATATATATATATATATATATATATATATATATATAATATATATATATATATATAAAAGGCACTCCTCTGGTCCATTGATAACACTAATTGTTGGTAAGAATTATTATAATATATATATATATATATAAGGCACTCATCTGGTCAACAAATTGAAAAGGCAATCCATTATTATTAATATTTTTTTCCTACCAACTATCCTACTTGTTTTGTACATATAGAGAACGTAGAAATTCACGAAACATATATACAGAGAATGCATTACCTAAAGTTTGCCGCCACCGTCAGTTCTTCGTTTTCCCCTAAAAATTTTTTTCTGAATTATTTAAGTACTAAAAGTGATAGTTTTACCCACATATTTTATTAAATATAGGTTAAAAGGGTATAGGGTCTTAAATAAATTATCACTTTAGCCCATAAACTATTGATTAATTAACTTAAGTTAAACAATATTCAAAAAGTCTAAAGAGGAGTTTTTGGGTCATTACACATTGAGCCAAAATACCTTTTTATTTGAAACATAGTACAGGGAGGGGATGTGATGGTGGCGAGGATTGCATTAGAGAACAACCTGCCAAACCCTTTCACAAAAGCTTTACAACAAAAGTCTTTTGATACACATGTTGAAGGAATGGGTGTTAGAGTTGTAGGTGTATGGTTATGAGTGTAAGTGGGATATTGTTAGGATATACTATTATCCATGCGTTTTGATATAGTATTGTTGTTGAACAATTGTTTTTTCATTTATTCAATTCAATAAAGTGTTACATTACGTAGATCAATTGTCACATATGTGTCCTTAACTTATACAGTAGATGATTTGGTGTATAGAGTTTAAGATTATACACAGAAGATTAAATCATCAGTTCTTATAAGTTAAACGTTATAGTTCACAATCGTAGATGGAAATCTTGACAAAACCATCAGAAAGATTGTAGCACTAGATTAAATGTAATTTATCTTGATTATGAGAATTGTATTGTTCTAAATTCTTGTCCTAGTGAATTTGGTATGTATTCCACGAGATAGAGTAGAGATAGATGTTTTAGACTGGCTGATAAAAACATATTCTCTAAAATATTAAATGTACTTATATTCTTAATATTGATATAACGATTATGATTTGTATATATTAATTATCGTTTTCATTTATTATAAGGTGAGATTCTGAGATGGGTTAATAGGCCTGATAGATTAGATGATAATAATATTTATTGGTGAAATAATTAGTTAGTTGATGGAATCCATATCTCAGTATAGATATTGATGATACACTTTTTTATGGCAAGCTTATAAGTTTTCATGTGTAAACCCAACCAGTAGATTTATGAATTTGGCACATGAAATAAGTTAAGCATTGTTCTAAAGTAAATTAATCATTAATTTAAATTATTGATTAGTATCGATAATCTTAACAGTGAAGTTACATAAGTGTCTAATGGTGATTTTGAAATAAATAGATGAGTGCAATTGCAAATTTTTAGTGGAATGATTTGTAATTTATTGTGGTAAGATTATTTCAAATTAATTATATGGACTTATTTCCATAATAGGAAGACTCATTAATAAATTTTGTGGTCCCTCCAGTGCCCAATTTAACTACAATTCAGAATAATATTTTTAAGTAAAAAGAAAAAAGAAACGTGCTTCTTGAAAAATAAGAGAAATGTGTGCTTCTTGGTTCTCTTGAAAGAAAAGGAATTATCTTTGGACTGGAGGAATACAACTTTATATGTACGGATTCTTCTGACCTAGAAAGTGATTGAATTAAGTATTCTGTACAATACTTGCCCACCCAAGTATTGAGAGAGTTCAATTGTTAATTGGGATAACTGTAGAAGACTATAGAGCTGGAGTTGGATTTACTTCAAGATATCTGCACACACTTCAATAGGTAATACTGAGATCATTTTCAACATACTTTGTATGTGATGTGTATTTGTAATTTGTTGTTTATATTCATGCAAGATTTATGATTCTAGAATGCTTCCGCTGTGTATGCTATTTTCTAACAGATTCACCATTGATAATGCTAAACTGAAGATCGAAAATAAATCTATGTATGACCCGAATGATGAGGGAATGAACCTACCTCACAAGAAGATGTAGAACAGAGTATGTAGACCTTGGTTCTACCGACGGTCCGTAGTTCTTCATGTGTTTCTGCACTTAACTGAATTTTCTTGGGTTCAAGGGAGTCTGAGCCATGTAAGATGAAAGGTGTATAAAATTACGAAAAAAGACTTCAAGAGGGTTAGAAGACCTTAGTTTAGTTAAGGTGTGTCTCTGTGATTTCGATCATAGTCGAGGGGTCACTTGTCTATTTTCCCAATAAAATAACCGATGGTGTAAAATATTTCATTTCATTAAGTTTCTACCTTATCTTTGTGGAAATATAGTCTTCACTTTTTTTCTAATGCATACATATCATAAAGTTTTTGTCTAATGAAAGTATCCAGTATCTTACAGAATTTGTATCATGACATGGAATATTTAAATTTTTCAAAAATAAAAATTAATAGATGAGTAAAATTTTAAGTATATTTATAGAATCATTAATTTGATCTATTATCATTTTATGATCAATAACTATTTTCTTGTCTAGTTTTGTATATCTAGTAAGGAACATATCTTGAGACGTTAAGGAAAAATTATATGGAACAATACATAGCCAATGAGGAAGGAAGATAACAATATATGTTCATGCTATATTCACTCTAGTGTTCTATTTTATTTAAATCTCTTCACACCAACACTTTACTTTCACCATTAATTTTTATACATCTATTAAAAATGAATTATTATAATGATATGTTATCATATTATAAGTAAAAGTGAAAATCTATATTATAAGTAAAAGTGAAAATCTATCTTTGAATAGTTAATTTAACATGAACAATAATAATTCAATGGACTACGTTAATTTTCATTGTTTTGGAAAAGTTAGGAAGAAACTCCTCCGTTTGAAGGAAAAGAATAAAAAATAAAAACAAAGTAGAAATATCCTACCAAAATCATCTGCCTTTTCATATCAGTTTAATATGATGTCTCTCCCACATCTTTTCGCCATTGTTAACTCATAAAAATGTAAGAAAAAAATACGACTGTGAATTAGTGAATGATTTGCTACAATTTTTTCACCAATTCTTTCTTATGAGGTACCACTAATTTCGTTGACTCTCTTACTTAATCATTTTTTGCAAATAATGCTTGAGATATTTTAAGAAGAGTAGAGAACATTAATTAATTGTAGTTTTAAAAATGCGAGAAAACTCCTCTATTTATAGCTTTGAAATAGTAGCATGAACAACTGTTAATTGTGCCTTATCTGAAAAGTCATAACATTTCAAAAGAGTCAATGCTTATCGAAAAAATTACAACTCCTCAAAAAAGACACAACTCTTTAGAAAAGGCACAACCCTTTGTACAAATCACAAACCTTTTGAAAAGTCACAGTTTAGTGAAAAAGTTACAACCCATCAAAAAAGTCACAACCATTTGGAAAAGTCACAACTCATTGAAAGTCACAATCCTTTAATTTGAAAAGCTGTCTACTTTCAATATAATTAAAATAATTAAACTAATGAATAAACTTAATTGAGTATTATTAATTGAGGGTAGTACAGTAAATTATATTCAAGTTTGAGAATTCATGCTTTTAAGGTTGTGTGTGTGTATGTATGTGTGTGTGTGTGTGTGTGTGTGTGTGTATATATATATATATATATATATATATATATATGTATATATATGTATGGATATAATTTATAAGTAAATAAGTATATACAAATTCTTTTGGGAGGATTATTTAACATAAAGAAGGCACGGGTCAGAAAATTCAAGTCCCATAACTACTTATATTTGTAGGAGTGTTAAGCACACCACTAAATGATCAACTCATTTAGACCAAGAGGATCAAGACTGAATCACTACGTGTATACTTCGATAGGGGATAGAACAACTCTACCAACTTAAATTAAAATTTAGACAACATGAGCTCACATCATGTATGTCGGTTGTAAGAAAATGACAAATTAATGATTTCAAATATGATCTAATGAATATAGAAATTTCTTACATTTATGGTGCTAGATATATTTTTATATCAATCCATAAAAACAATCTTTAATATATATCATTAGATGATTAAAGTTTTCTAAAATAGGTTCCCTATTATTTTTGTCACGACACAAAAAATTGAGTCATGAAATCTACTATAACCAACCCGTAATTAAGCCGACTATTAATGGGCGTTAGGGTAGAATAACAACCAAAATGCAATCGAGAAGTATTTTAACAAAACATAAAAGGAGAAATGAGCGGAAGAAATGTACAAATAAATAGACAAAACAAAAGTGCCAAACCAAAATGTGGAAACCCAACTTCTCAAATCTGAACCCACATCCTATCTGACTAGAAGCAAAACACTAACTTAACCATGCATAGGCTTAAATCTGAATAATATTCATTAACACAATTTAAAATCTTTAACTAAAATGCTTAACTATGAATAAAACAGTATATTTACTAGCCAAATATAGGAGACTGAAGTTTTTAAAACATTTAATAAAAATAACTGAATAGAGTTTTCAAATTCTATTGTCTTTCTATAAAGACTATAACTGACAAACATGGAAGTCGGGAAAAGACCCATGACATTCTAACAACTAATATAATTGAAAGTACAAGGGGAACCCTCCGAAAGCAAGGAGGCTCACCATATCTAACTCGAACTGTATGTGATATCGATGAAGATGTCACATCCCGAGCGCACCCACAGATGCAACCGGCGTCGTCGTCCCTTTTATCATTCGTCAAAACATATCGTAGGTTAAAAATGCGGAAAATTAAAAACTTTTGCATATACTAAGTGAAGTATACTTAGACTTCTCACTTATCATGTACGGATGTATACATAGACCTCTCACATAGAAGCTTACTTAAGGTTCTCTTTTAGCAACATGATCATCATACATACGATAGTATAATAAAATTGTCTCATATAAAAACCATGTAAAGAGTACGGATCTTGAACTAAGCCAATACAATATCAATATGCCATATAGGCCTTAAACAATAGAATTCAATGATCAAAGGAATAAAAGTGTATCTTTTAGACTACACGGCTAGAGTAATTACCAACAATTGGATAAAGAGTTCCAAGCTTCTTCAATCGATCTTCTTAACCTTCAATTGTCGAATGCTACATTTGTATATTTATAAAGGATATGAGTTAGTTTGACACTTGTACTAAGTATGGGTATAAAACATTTAAAGACATGCTTGAAATGGAACATTTCATTAGAAAGCATGATAAGTCAATTAAAACTTATAATGCACATACAATAGAGCATTTATAGGATAAGGCTCACAACAACATAAAGCATGAAAATAACAAAAGACACATCATCATAAAGTCATATTAACATTTCATGTTAAATAGTCCATCTCAACAAAACATACAACACTTACCAATAATCCAATCCTAAGCCTACAAGTGCAATGCTCATGTGAAGCCCTATAACCCCACATAATCAAGAAAACAAGATAGGAGACCATAAGTAATGGTTTACTTCATACAAATTATATCATAAGTAGTCTTTATCACATATATAAACATAGACCAACAAAATGTTCATCAACATAACCAACATCATATAAGAGCAACATCTTATATCATAAGCATTATACATTTGATGTTCATGTTCATAAAGAACAACCTTCTAGGACTTCCCTTAGAATCAACTTGTGCTATGTCTAGGTAGAGTCACATACCCCTACCTATACTAAGTAGACTCCTCAAGCCACCCTAGTCAATGTCCATTTACTTTAGTCTTTAATTTTACATTAGGGAACAATCACCTTAATCAACATTAGACCATGTGAGCTAAACATGGAATCCGATGTCATGAAAAGAAGGCGGTCTACTTGCCAATGTAGAACCAAAATATGAACATAGCATTCTAGGTGTATCCACTATCTAGTATTCCTACAGGTGCAATATAGTTAAGGAACTTGAATATATATTAGAGACTCATAATTCAATATTGCATGGCAGCCTACATATCATAAGAGTCATTGTAAACCTACCTTCAAACTTGGGAAGGGACACCCCTCATATCTAGTTCACTCGGCGCTAAGCTAAAGTCCCTTTCTGAATTTGCCTTTAAGTTATCATTTATCATCAATCTTATCATAGGCCATAGGAGACTAACTCCTTGTATAAAAATTATCATTAGCTCATTAGGTTTAGGATGAGAATTTCCTATCATCATAACCCTTCATTAGTGAGATTAACATATCATAGTCGTATTTTGTAAGGCATACAAGAAAAACATCACCAACCTTGCATTATCATACTTTACCATGATCTCACATTCAACATATTGATAGTGCCTCATATATTCATAGCAACATAATACATACTTCAACTGCATAACAACATCAATTTTAGGCCAACATCAATATAATAGAGTAATCATGACTTTAGAAGACTTACCTATTGCTTCCAAGAAACCTCATCAAGAACTTACTCTCAATTAACCACAATCATCCAATAATATAACGAATTACACAATAACATAACAATCCCAACCACTGTAGTCATATACAAGACCTATTCATAATTAGGTTTAAGGAAAAGGGGTTCATTTATGAGTTCATTAAAGTTGTAGTCTCAATCCCAATATTTCATGACATTAAGTAAAATATATAACATAATCAAATCCATTATTTAGGGAAAGAACTTACATCACATGAATCCAACAATTCCATGTCAATTACTCAACAACGCATACTTAATTAGCTATAGAAAATCATTACTCATCATAATTAGTCATCAATTTCGAGTTTGGAAGAAAACCATTTGTAGAATAAAAACTCTAGGAATTTGAATTGCTTAGAAACCACTTTGAAAGGACCTCTTTGGGATAGGAATCCCAAGAGTTAATAACCCATAAGTTAATGACGATTCAATTCATGAATTTTTAAATGAAATGTTGAGAACTAGACCTTCTTCTTCAAGCTTCCAATTCTCTTCAATGGTGGTTGAGTAGAGAGAGTTAAGAGATAGATGAGACTGATTTGGTGAATCTAATTTGGAGTGCGTAAAAATGGTTTAAAAATGACCTAAAACCAATATAAACCCGTCCACTAAATTACCCAAAAGACCCCTCACTTAATTGTGTGTTTTTGTGAAGTTAAATTGACTTAAAAACGATGCACACGAATCTGGGAAATGGCTGCACATCGGGGGGGGGGGGGGCAATTTCAATTGTCTTTTCTGAAATCCAGGTTGAGGCAGTGAGAATCGTCAAGGACCTATGTTGCGAGGAAAATTTTTGCCTTCCTTGTGCTGGCTGCGCGACGCGTGGCTGGCTCCACATCTTGGCTATCGTAAGCAGCTTTGGCATGTTGCTCGCCAATGTTCGGGTCCTACTTAAGGACCCTTCGGGTGGTCCTTGGGGAATGTTTACTGGATTTGTGGACCCTTTATACTATAACTTACATATCTAAAGTCTTTTAAAAAGTTTTGGAATTCATTTGACACTCTCAAACCTTCACAAAATATAGAGACGTGTACTAGTTAAATTTAGCTAGTTTCTGGACATCACAGTCTTTCTTTGTCAATTTTGCTCTAACCTTTTCTAATTGAGTTTTAATACATTAATATATGTATCGAAACATCATTTTAACCATTATTTAATAGGGGAAGCTCTAGTCTAAGTCTAGAACTTCCGGAGTGTTACAGAAGCGTTTGCTGATAATCCTAAATTTCTGTATTTGCATCATGAGACGATGCAGGTCACTTGACTCGGTACATGAAATTTGAGCATGTAAGAGGAATTCTAAATAAAAAACATAATCTTGAACTAGTAGAATAGAAACATACTTACCTTTTCTCAACTCCCTCAACTCAAAGAAACAAAGTCAAACTCAACACAGAGAAAATAGGGCTCAACTCAACAATAAGATATTCAACTAATTGAAATAAGGATCAACTCAACAATAATATACTCAACTAAAAGATACTCAACTCAACTCAAAGAGTTCTTATATTCTTCAAACCAAAGGAATAAAAAATCTGAAGACTTTAGTCTCCAAAAGTCAAACACAATTAAATTTCACGCGGAGTAGAAAACTATAAAAGTATTTTTTACTCTTCTAAACAGAATACATATTAATAATAATAAAGACATATTCTTAGATCAACACATAATGACCATCTATCCTAACATTTATGAAATAAATCTCATAACTTACTCCATTAAATCATATACTATCTGCCAAAAATGATTCCATTTAAGTACTTTTCTTGCTATTTTTTTCCTTTTCGCAGTTTTTTCACGACTTGAGAGAAACCCCAAGTTGTTACATGAAATTCTCGACCTTGAAGAGGTCTTATAAAGCCCATAACATTCATTTATCAGATAGGCATAAAAATAGTGCAAAATTAAAGTATTCCTCAGTTAAGTCCATAATCGAAATCTCATTTTATAAAAGGATGGAACACTAAGTATCAACATAGCCAACTTTGTTACGACCTAAAGTACCCCTTATGTGTAACCGACGTCGTCGTCCTCTAAGAGGACTAAGACAAGCCCTTAGCATACATCATATCACATCATAGGTAAAAAATGCGAAAACATTTAAGACTTTACATATGGAGTTTACATATACTCCGCATAAACGAAGTGTACATAGACTTCTCTTTTAGCATAACAAATCATATAGAAAACTAAAGTCTCATCTAACATATAAACCATCTACAAGAGTGTGAATCACAATAGTTTTGGCATATTCCTTAGTCTATTACCTATTCCATATAGGCTACAATGAAATCTCAACATGAGAAAGGAATAATTATCTCAAAACATAGACAAACCTTATAAGGCTTGATGAGTGGATCTATCCTCGAAACTCGTGAGGACTCACCAATTGACTTACAAAGAGACAAGTCTTCTTATTCTTCAATGACCACAAATTTCCTCAATGGACCGAACCTAAAAATGTTTGGGAAAGAGGGAGAAAATATAGGTTAGTACAAATCACATGTACTAAGTATGACTCCAATGCACAAATATCATCAATGCATCATAAAAGGACAATTTAGTCAAAATCCTACTTTCTATCAATTTAACTCAATATGCATATATGAGAATCATAATAAGTCAATTAAACATAATAGAAACCCACATGTAGATCACCCAAGCAATACTTGTGCAATTTCAATGATAGAAGCCTATAATACTCTCCAAGGCTAAGTATCACATTAATCAACTCACTTTACACTAACAACATTATCTCTTAAAGTAAAAAATAACATGATTAATACATGAATACTAATCATAGCTTATCAACATAAAAATAATCATATAAGAAAACTACTAGAACCATCCCTTAGGATCCCACATATGCAATGAGTAAGAGAAGTCCCATACCCTCCTAACCCTATGTTGTATCCTTCAATACAACCCTAATAAGAGTTCACATACTTAACTTGTTCATTTGCTTCTACATTGGGGAAATAAGTGCAATAACCGACATGAGACCTTTTGAGCTACATGGAATCCGGTGTTCTACTACCATACCCAAAAGAGAAGGTTAACACTTGCCTAAGGTGTAACATCGTACATAGCCATCTAGGTGGATCAACTAAGCTACAGTTATATCTGGGAAAATAGTTAAGAGTCAAGGAGATCGTTTCTAGAAACATTGACTTACTGACATGGAGGACTTCATCGCATGAGACAACATAATTAGGGAATTCGGACTTACTAACTTGAGGAACCCATGGTGGAGGCCGGACTTACTAACGTGAGGCCTCCATCTCATTGACATGCACTTTCGTTGCTAAGTAATTATTCCCTTTAGTAATCATATTATATCATCATACAAGTTCACATTAGTCTCTTCTAGACCCATATGTAAATATCTTAGCATATATAACTCATAGGTCATCACAAGTTGTAACGACCTGTTTAGTCGTTTCGAGCAGTAGAATTACTTTTGATAATAACTGACTGTGTCGACGGATCACACGACGGACCGTCATGGTCACGACGGATCGTCGAGGATCTCCGTCCCAAAATACTTAAACTCTGAAAGTTGGGTACGGGGATCAACTTTCTGAATTTAACTCTCTGAACTTTGTGACGGACCTGCAGGACGGACCGTCGCAGGTACGACGGGCCATCACGAGTGGCGTAACCTCGAATGGGTCGGATTTCTGCTAAAAGTTTTTAAGGGGCGTTTTGGACTATTCATGCTTATAATTATGAAATTAGTGGGGTGTGTTTAATAATGTATTTACTTGGGGGGTTAAAGGAGATAACTTTAAAATAAAGAATGGGTTACTTTCATCATAATGAATTATATAATAATTAGGGTAAAAGAAAAAGAATCTGGAGAAGGAAAAATAAAAAGAACAGAGAGAGGGAGAATGAGCGAGAAAAGGGAGAAGCGAAGAGGAAAGCAAAGGCATTGAGAAGTAGCTTGCTTGATCACGATTCTTCGGTGGAGGTAGGTTATGGTTTATGCTATTTCATAGTAAACTCTAAATAGCGATTGATATGTATTGGGTAGTATTGTAAAGTCTTCTATATGCTTAATTGTGTGGTTGCATGATGTGATTGTGTAATTGTGATGGATTAGAATGATGAGGCTGTTGAATCTTAAACCTTAAATCCTCTCTATTAATGAAGATGCCTTGACATAAAGGAAGGCTTGATGAACTAGAAAATAGTGAGATTAGAGGATCGGGTGTCACGAACCGACACGTAGAATTAGGGGATCGGGTGTCACGAACCGACACGTAGTATTAAGGGATCGGGTGTCACGAACCGACACGTAGAATTAAGGGATCGGGTGTCACGAACCAACACGTAGTATTAGGGGATCGGAGTGTCACGTTCCGACACTTAGTAGTAGGGGATCGGAGTGTCACGTTCCGACACAAGAAGAATAAAGAGAATGAATCTTGAATTATGTTAACATACTCAAATTTAAAGAACCCATTTCCCAAATGAGTATGGTGTGGAGGCTTGAGTCCTCATAGGTGTGCTTGGTGTTGTGGCCAATGGTTCTTGTACTTGTTGTTGTCACCTGTTGAGTATCGTAGTTGATTATATATTATTATTCGATATATATTGCTTTCTATTTTGAGTTGGCCGATGATACTACTCAGTACGTGTTCCTTATACAGACCCCTACTGTATTTGCTCTTGTTATTTGTGGAGTGCAGCAAACGTGCCATCGACTTCGACTCGTCCGCAACTCTAGCCAGTCCTCCAGCATAATCAGATTTCAGGGTGAGCTATTATTCCTAGCTCGGACTGGATTCTCTCCTTCACGTCTTGATGTCTTGAAGTTCAGACATGGACCATCTCTTTTACTTATTTTAGCTTCTTAAATACTCTTAGATTTTGGGGATAATAGTTGATAAAACTTTTAGAAGCTTGTTTATTGGTTATATTAATAAGATTTTGAGTCTTCCGCATTATATTTTGTTCATTATGGTTGAAATATTGGTAAATGTTAGGGTTTAGAATTGTTGGTTCGCTCACATAATAGGGTAAGTGTGGGTGCCACTCGCGGCTCGTTTTGGGTCGTGACACAAGTGAGAACAATCCTTTCATTTTAGACACCACTTCACAAGTCATTAAACCTTTCACTTAGAACTTTATTGTAATCATAAGAACAACTTTCAATCATACAATAATCGTATCATAGCATGCATACATAACTCATGTCTGATTCAATGTCTTAGGGTTAGGGATGAGGAATACTTAGCATCAATATCACAACCACACATTAGACTTAGAAAAATTACTATCTGTGTAGCTCATAATTCGTAATTGAATCCAAGAAGATCCAATGAACATACCTCTTTGCCCTTCCAAGAACCATCATACATCCATTACCAAGAATACATAACTAATTGCATAGACAAGGTAAATTCAAGAAGCAATTACATAATAAACAACAATGTAGTCAATCTACATATTCATAATCTTCACAATTGACCATATCAACTCAAGGTTTTCATGAAATTGGGGAAAGGACATGGGTCTAGGGAATTCTAATAGGAAATCATCAATTAAACATCAATATATACTTAAACCACATTAATTCATCATAATTAACCACAACTGATTCATAATTTTTATTTTCAAAGAAGACCCATGTGTAGAAGAAAACCTAGATTTTGGGGTATTTAGAAATCATCTTTTGGAGGGACCTCTTGGGGATAATGATTCCAAGAGTGAAATAAATCATACCTTAAATATTATAAAGCAACTAAATTGGGTTGGAAACTTTAAAGCTTTATTTTCTTCTTGGAGCTCTAATGGTCTTCAATGGAGGTATGGAGGAATAGAGAATTTGAGAGCGATCAGAGTGATTTTCTATTTAAACTTTTGGGAATTGTTTTGAGTGTTAAAATTGATCTAAAACTTAATCTAATACCTGATATATTCACCCATTAAATTACCCTAAGAACCCCTCACTTAAATGGATCTTTTTGTGAAATCAAAACACTATAAATACGACTTTACGAATCTGGGAAGTAGTTGTACATCGCCGGGTTAATTCCATGACTTATTTTTAAATATGAGTTGAGGAAGTATACCTCATATAGGCCACACGTCGCTAGGACAATGTCAAATCTCACCGTGATGGCTGCGCGTCGCACAACAGCCACCACAATCCTGTTGCACGCAGGCTGGCAGCCTGCTCGCCCATGTTTGGGTCCTCCCCCAGGATCCTTCCGGTGGTCCTTGGGTGTCGTGACTGTACGGTTTGACACTCTATACTACATTTTACCTATTCAAAGTATTTTGCAAGTTTTTGACTTCATATGACCCTCCAAAACCTTCACCAAATATAGGGACGTCAACTAGTTAAATTTCGCTAGTTTCCGCACTTTAAGACTTTTCTTCAATGCTATGTCTCCAATACTTCGCAAACAAGTTATATACATTATTTTAGGTCTAAGATAATAATTATATAATATAGGGGTATCTAGTATACATCATGGAATTTCTGGGGTGTGTCAATACATCCCCCCCTTAGGAACATTCTCTCCGAAAGACACTATAGACCCTTGATATACCGTGGTTTCACGGTATTATTAATACTTTTTTCTTTAGTTTAGTGTGTCCAAAATCCTTTTTGTGCTAATTTTTATATAAGTTTCTCCTTATTTGCACGAAATCTGTTCAAAGATGAATGCGAAGGTTTTGAGCAAAGAAATGCAGAATAGACCACCTACGGAGCTTGTGACGGTCCATCATGCTTGTGAAGGTCCGTAGGTGGCAGCGTAGTGCAATTGCTGAAGGAAGATGGGGAAGTCTGACCAAGTGTGGGGTTACGAAGTCCATGACGGTCTGTCGTGTCTATGACGGTCCGTCCTGCAGGTTCGTCATGAAGTTTAGAGAAGTAATTCCAGTACACATATTCCAAGAGTTTAAGTGTTTTGGAACGAAGACCCTCGAAGGACCGTTGTGCCTATGACAGTCCGTCATACTTTCTGTCGAGGGTAATGAAGAGAGCAGCACATGAAATTGCACAAATATGGGACGACGGAGTCCATGACGGTTCGTCGTGACCACGACAATCCGTCGCAAGGTCCGTCGACCCAGCCGCGTTTTGACAGAATTCCAGCAAATAGAGTCCTTGTTTAATTATGTTTTTATTTTCTATAAATAGTTTGAAAAACCTTGGTTTTGAGGTTAGACTCCGTATTGTTAGACTCCGCATTGTTAGACTCGGTATTATTAGTTAGACTCTGAATCATTATTAGACTTTTGATTATCATTGATTGTTGGTGATTTTTGCTAATTAATCAAGTGAAATTTGGGATTTTACTCTTTCTCATTGAAGTAAGTACATGAATTCTTATCTAATATATTTGAATATTGTGATTATGACTATGAGTAACTAAACTCCATAACTAGGGTTGTGGGAACCATAGGCAAATAATGAGATAAAACCTAACTAAAATAACAATTCTAGAATAGTGTCTTGCATGTATTAATAATTCTTTCGCTTAGAAGTCCTTTTAACGGATGGCCAACGTTAGAACTCGCCTTAATGCTACTTGTCAGACCAAGGAGGTAGATAATAGGAAAAGAATTATCAATATAGATTTAGTGTATACTATTTAATAGGCTAGTATTGATTGGTACGATGTAATAACTTAGTCAAGTATCGAATACGACGGTAAATATGAGGTAAAAATAAGGGTTAGGATAGCAACACACGTAGCCGGACCAAGGTGCGGAGTGAGATTTTCTAGATGCCGGACCAAGGATTTAGAAATACATAACTTATCACTTTGTATGCAAGATACTAGGAAAGAATTGTTATAGTTAGAATTATCAAGTTATGAACCTGTGGGGAACACGTAAACCCTAGTTACTATGATTAATTGATTAAACTCCAAAATTCAAAGTTGTTAAGTGTCTCTTTCAATTTAGTTAGTTATATTCATTCATTTAGAAATAGAAACCCTCCTTTCATTGTTTTTGCTTTCCAAGGAAGTAATTGACCGAACAATAGTAATAATAGGTTAAAGTTAAGTCTAAACTATTTTCCTCGTGGGAACGATCCCAACCTCACTAGTTGGGTTATTTACTGACACGACCGCTTTACTTCTTATTTGAGAAGTAATTTTGAGCGTATCAAATTTTGGCGCCGCTGCCCGGGATTATAGCTTTTAGATTAACTAAAACTTATTACTATAGTTTAGTTGATATTTTCTTGATTTTACTTTGTTTTATTGTTTTTGATTCGTGCAGAACCAACCTCCTTGTATGCCAAATACACGGAGAGGAAGAGAACCCTTGTTTCCCTACGATCACGAATTAGAGCGTACACTACGCAACATGAATCGAAACTTGGGAATCAATGATGATGATCCAAACCAGAACATCCTAGCTCCGGTTGATGTTCATGGTCAGTTGTTACCCAATGCTCCGGGTGAACACCAACAGAGGGGAGAAAATCCCGCTCCACGGCCCCAAGCATACTACAGAGGCTATGATAACATAGCAGACTCTGATGGGCCACTTGTTTTGCCTCCTCTACGCACAGGCCACACCTTTGTGGTAACTAGTAGCCTGATGCAAATGCTCACTGCCAGAGGTTTGTTTTCAGGGCTACCTTTTGAGGATCCACATGCCCATATATCTAAGGTAAGGGCAGTGTGTAAAAGCTATGTAGTGAGGCCTGATTTTGATTTAGATGTAATAGGGCTCAGAGTGTTTCCTCTCTCACTGACGCGAGAGGATGCTATATGGTTCACTGAGCTCCCGTACAACTCAATTTTCACTTGGAAACAACTAAGGGATGTTTTCTTAGCACGCTACTATCCGGTCTCCAAGAAAATAAACCATAAAGACAGAGTGAATAACTTTGTGGCACTATCAGGAGAGTCAGTTAGTAGTTCTTGGGATAGATCCACCTCATTCTCGAGAAGTCTTCCAAATCACCGTATTGATGATGAGTCACCAAAGGAATACTTCTATCGGGGACAGCATCGTAATAATAAAGCGGTGTTGGAAACTATAGCAGGTGGATCTTATGGGGAATGTCCTTATGCTGAGATTGCTGAAAAATTCGAGAAAATCTCCCGAAATAATAAAGCTTGGAGTACTAGGAAGTCAGATACAGGGAGAAACACCTTCGCAGTGCAGTCCACTCACAACCCAGCCATAGATGAGATTCGCGAAGAAATGGCTTAGATGAGAACCGAGCTTGGGTTGGTACTAAAACATGTCACTGGGGGTGCAGAAAAGATAAATGCAGTCAACTACTATTCGAAACCACAGCCACAAAACGATGAGTGCTATTATGAGGAGGATTCCTATGCAGTAAATGAGCAGACGGGGGGTTTCCGACCGAGCGCCCAAGGCTCAAATCATGATAATTGGCGCCAAGGTCAAGGGAACCAAGGTCAAGGGAACCAAGGTCGGATCTATGGTAACTACAACCGTGAGGGTCATTATGTCCGAGATGGAAACTACAACCGCGACAATAACTTCAACAGGGGTAACTACGGTAACAGAAATGATAGGAATGGGCCCTATGTCCCTCCTCAAAATCGTGAAGTTACTCCTAGGGATGGTGGAGATAGTATGGCGCGAGTTGAGGATATGTTGCACAAAATGATGAGGAGGTTCGATGCTAGTGATGAGCACATTAAAGAGTTAAGGTGTGATTTAGCTAGTATTGGGCAAAAAGTTGATACACATGCAATATCGATTAAAAAGATCGAGTTGAAAATGGCCCAATTATCTGCGATAGTGAACACATGGCAACCGGGAACTCTTCCTAGCAACACTGTCCAAGATCCAAAAAATGATGCGCACTGTATGGCAATCACTACTCGGGGTGGTAAGCAAAACATTGACCCACCTATGCCATCTAATGAGGAAAATGTGAGAAAGGATGATGATAAGGTGGTAAAGGGTAGTGGTGAGGAAGAAGAGCAATGGAAAAGATGAAGAAGTCCCTATGAAGGTAATTCCCATGCCTAGACCACCACCACTTTTCCCTCAGAGATTAGTGAAAAAGACCGAGGATGGTAAATATCAGCATTTTATAACAATGCTGAAGCAGCTCTCTATCAATGTCCCTTTGGTATAAGCTCTAGAACAAATGCCCGGTTATGCCAAGTTTATGAAAGATCTGGTCACAAAGAAAAGATCGGTCACTTTCGAGGATGATGAGAGACTGCAGCATTGTAGTGCTATAGCTACGAGATCCCTCGTACAAAAGAAAGAAGATTCGGGTGCGTTCACTATTCCTTGTACAGTTGGGTCATTACATTTTGCGAAAGCATTATGTGATCTGGGGGCAAGCATAAATCTTATGACCCTCTCGATTTATAAGAAGTTGGATTTGGGGGATCCAAAACCCACTGCGATGCGGCTACTGATGGCTGATCGGACAGCGAAAAGGCCTATAGGGATACTCCATGATGTGCTAGTAAAAGTAGAGTCATTCATCTTTCCGGCTGATTTTGTTATTCTTGATTGTGAAGTCGATTTTGAAGTGCCTATTATTCTTGGGAGGCCATTCCTTGCTACAGGTAGAGCCTTACTTGATATGGAAAAGGGACAGATGAAATTTCGGTTGAACAATGAAGAAGCGACCTTCAACATTTGTAGGACCATGAGGCAGAGTGGTGAGCTTCAATCGGTATCTGTCATATCCCACAAAGAAAAGATGAAGAAGGAGAATGAACAAAAAAGTGCAAAACAAGAGTTTATGATTGGGGATTTAGTGCTTTTAGACTATTCCGGGTCTCCTTGTCTTCCGGGCAAGCTCAAGTCCAAATGGACTGGCCCTTACTTGATTATCCATGTATTCCCTCATGGAGCAGTTGAGTTAAAAGCCAAGGAGGAAGTGCGGTTTGAGGTTAATAGAGAACGAATAAAACTCTATTTTGGGCATAAAGCATCGGGGAATAAAGTGATAGAGGCAAACCATCTTGATGAAGCCTGAGTAATCAAGTGTCCTCAGTCATGCCGCGATATTAAATCAGGTGCTTGTTGGGAGGCAACCCAATACTTATAGTCTTTTTAGTAATGGTAGAATTTTTCTACTAATGGGTTTTTAAATTTGCAGGCACATCATCAGGAAATTCTGCAGAAAATTACTCTACAGCAGTCACTGACAGATACATCGACGGACCGTTGCGCCTGCGACCGACCGTCGTATGCATCTGTCGTACCAGGTACGTCTTTCTGCTATTTTCAAACTAGGGCACACACGACAGAACCAACGACGGGTCATCACAACTGCGACGGACCTTCGTCGATGAATCGTCGCGTCATTAATGAGGCATACCCAACCCGACCCGGTTGTAGTTTTTTTATAAAATGTCACCATTTAAACTCCCCAACCCCTCATTTCACCCCCATTCCTTCATTATTCCTCCCATTTCCCTCTCTTTTCAACTTCCACAATCTCTCCCTCTATCAATCGATCATTGTCCCCCCAAAATTCACCAAAGCCCTAAAAGTTATCATCTACTAGTCGGAGTGTGTGTTGTGGGTGTCTTTTTGGTCACCGAGTACTTGTCCATCTTGTTTTTCTCCAATTCTAAATTATGTGTCTCTAATTTCTACTCATTTATCTTGCATTTTAGTTTATTAATTAGTATTATGTTAGTTGTTCGTGATATGTCGTTTCTTTTATATAAGATTCGGTCTAACCTAGGTTAAAAATGTTCGAAATTGCCATGCTTACCACCCTAGACATAGGTGTTTTTGCATTGCTAGTTTCCTAGGTATTTGGGTTAGACAAATGTAGGTCCAAAACACTACAAGTTTGATTTGGGTCATCGGGGATGAACGGGGTACCCCCAGTTCTGTCACTGATCTACAGAACGAGACCCCAATGACGGACTGTCGTACCCACGACGGACCGTCGTAGGGTCCGTTCCAAAAGCCCTAGCACCCCACTGCCCATTTTTTTCTAAGTGTCCTCCAATGGACACATGTGAACGACGGTCTGTCCTGCACAACTGTTATAGTTGTCAGAAACCCTGTTCCTGAGGGTCTCTCATTTTTTTCTAAGTGTCCTCAAATGGACACATGTGACGGATCGTCGTCTTCATGATGGTCCGTCCTGCACAACCGTTCTGGTTGTCAGAGACCTTGTTTCTAAGGGTCTTTCTCCATTTTTATAAGTGTCCTCAAACGGACGAGTACGACGGACCATCATACCCACGATGGTTGGTCCTGCATGACCGTTATGATGGTCAGAGACCCCTCTCCTACAGGTCTCCATATTTTTTTAAGTGTCCTCTGACGGACACTTACGACGGACCGTCATACCTGTGACTGCCCATCCTGCACATACCGTCATACTTGTCAGAGACTCTCCTTCAGAGTTCCCCATATATACACAGTCTAAGGAAGACACGACGGACACCATGAAGGTCCGTCATAGTCACGACGAGCCATCACCAGGCCCGTCGTGTGTCATTATTACTATAGAAATGTCATGTTATTTTAATTTTTTTGTGTGGCTTTGCGTGTATTGTTTGCCACTACTAGAAGTAATATTGATCTTTTACAAGTATTATCTACTATGGCACCCAAGCAAGATCGAATCTATGCACACGGGCAATCGAAGTCTTTCGCACCGTCTGCCCGCATGGTCATTGGCTCTAATGATGAGCGTGACCCCGAGTACGTGCCCCCAGGCACTTCCACCCCTTCCCGTGCTTCACGTGCCACCAGAGCCACACCCACAAAGGTGGCGTCCAGCGTAGTCACTGTCTCCCAGTCTGATGAGGAACGCACACTGACCGGCACACCTTCCGGGTCAGTCACAAATGAAGAAGGAGTGTCTGGCTCCTTAGGAGTTTTGTGGTCGGAGGAAGCCTCCGGCTCTGCTGAGGTTCCCGCACCCACCACAGCTGCAGCGTCGGCCTCGTCTGATGAGATTGACAGTTCGGCATCCGCACCAGGATGACCAGCTCATGCCCCCACCCCGGCTACTGACCAGCCCGACCGGTGGTGTGTCGACGGGCAATTTCAAGTCTACTCTGACGCCAAGTTCCTGACTGACAAAGGGGTTATGACTTGAACACTCACATTGGAGTGGCGGGTCCTTACAGGGAGTCTCCCGATGATGCCGGAGATCCACAATCTCTTCACAGTAATCGCCTGGAGTGGACAGTACGTCCATTGGGACGTTGCAGTGAAGAAATGGTCCGAGAGTTCTATGAATCCTACGTAGCGACTCTCCGATCACAGATTGATAGGCCGGCTGCCCCCGCTAAACAGGCCCCAATGGAGCAGGTCCGAGTACGGGGCGTGCAGGTCGACATTTCCCTGCCTGCCATCTTCCGGTTTCTATACGGCGAGGGTGTTGATGCTACTCGGACCCCTCTCACTGCCGAGTTTGACTACCGATGGGAACTAGTTAAAGATGGCCAGTTCCTGCGCGAGCCATCGCTAAGAGAGACCACCAGGAGGTGGATGGCCCTGCACCTGTCAGTTGATGGAGAAGGTGCGGACTGGGTGACCGAGCCAAAGGGGGCCATAAAGAAGGCCAACCTAACTTTCACGGCGAAGTTCTTGTGGTTGATTGTCCGCCACTTCCTTTACCCCACAGCCACTGATAATATCGTTACATGGGATCGAGCAGTATTGATGGCGGCGATGATAGCCGGGTTCGAGGTGGATTTCGCGTGGATTCTACAGGCAGTCATGCACGAGAGGGCATTCAAGGTCACAACTACTTACCTTTTCACGTGCATGATTTTTTCTCTCTGCAGGTCCGCAGGTGTGCCTATATGGCACGTAGATCAGCTCAAGACCCCGCAGGGCACGGTTGATGTAGGCCTCATCAGAGATGAGGCCAATGAGTTGGCTCCACGCAGATAGCCCCGTCCAGAGTTGTCCCCACTTTCTAACGATCTTGTTGATATGGTGGCCCAGGCCCGTACGGCTACGCAGGCAGCGTCCACTGACACTACCCCGGTCGAGTCTATCCCCGGTAGTAGCACTTCCCCGAGCTCCTCTCGCACAGCCCCTCTACCCGCGTTGGTCCCGCTTGCTAGGGTAAAAAAATTAGAAGCGCAAATGGCTACACTTCTGCATCATATCCAGCCATGGATGCAGAGGTCCATTACCGAGACAGAAGAGCGCCTGGAGCGGAAAATGGTCCAGTATACAGAGCGGAAGATCGCTGAGGTTCACCAGCGCTTGGACGCCTTTGAGTTGCGGGTGCTAGCCCGGCCAGCCCCTCCGGTGGATGTGTCGACTCTTCAGGTTGCGGTCGACAGTCTTCGCGCAGATATCGACACGATCTTAGAGGCTAGGGTTCCTGAGTCTGAGGCCCCTTCTGTTGAGCCTGCTGAAGACACAGTGTTGGCGGCCCTATTAACCACCTCAGAGATTCCACCACCTCCCCTTCAGAGCATGCCAAGAGGCATAGGAGTCGAGCATGAGGGACGAGGCGCGAGCACGGAAGAAGGAGCGTAGTGAGATGGAGGC
>JAKWIY010000851.1:0-28965 GCA_027704805.1 Solanum corneliomulleri
AAAGGGACTCTAGCTTAGCACAGAGTGAACTAGAGTGAGGAGTGACCCGTCCCACATAGGGAAGGTAGGAGAACTAAATTACTTTTGAGATTGGAGACTACAATGCATTTAGCATAAAGAGAGTCCCAACTATATATCCTAGTTCTTAAACTATGTTGCCCCCGTAAGAATACTAGCTAGTGGATCCAGATAGTTTATATGTTTTATGTGTTGGTACTACCCTGGAAACTAGTCTGCCTTCCTCCGGTGTAGGCTATTATGACATCGGATTCCACACTAGATCATGTGGTCTATGTCGGTTAGGGCAACATGTTCCCAAAAAGTAAAATGAATTAAGGATTTAACTATAACGAGGACAACCTAAGGGGTCTAGCTTAGTGTATGTAGGGGTATGGGACTCTACCTAAGCATTGCACTAGTTAGCGTTGAGGGTAGTCTTAGGAGGATGTTCTTATGAATGTTTATGCTTATAATAATATATAATACGTATATGATGAACTTTCACATTGTTGATACTACATGTTTATTAGTTCACTTATGAGTTGTGTTGGTTTATATTATTAAGTAAGCTGAAATGTATATCTAAATGTCATCTTATGTTAAAGAGGATGTTAATCATGATTCTTGTTGGCTGACATTATTGAGTAAGGTTATGAAGCTTTGTTTGGTCATTGCACTTGTTTACTTTATAGGGGTCCATGGGTAATTGTCTTGCTATGTTATAACGAAATGTATTCTTATTCTTTCTTATTGATAATATGACTTGATGATAAAGTTACATGGAGTATGTATTCACTTATATGATATGTATGGTTGACTTGACTAGACTTCATGTTGTAGTATTGTGATGAGCATGCCTATAACTTAGTGTATATACAATATTGATTGGGATGGTCTTGTTGAATGTATAAGGGGTTTTAAATGAAAAATTGATACTTTATGAAATGTCCCTTTCTCTTAGCATATTATTAAAGAATGTGTGCATATGGTCTCATACTTAGTACAAGTGGCGTACTAACCTCATTTCTTGCTTTTTCCCAAACATTTTAGGTCCTGTTCGTTGAAGTATTTCTGAAGACGACTTGAAGAAAAATTGGATCCTTTGATCATACAAGAAGGGTACATCCTCATTTTCTGAATGTGATGCCAATATTGAGCTTATATTTTTGTTTTAGTACTAAGAATATTTTAATCTATCTCCTTTCATTTGTGTACATATTGTATAAAACCTATATGTGTCTCTCTTAACATTTATGCGTGGGCTATGCCCAAATTGCTAAACGTGTTAAATGGTTAAGAGATGAGAAAATCTTTGAAGCTATATTTTATCCTATATATATTTATCATATATTATTATAAGTAGGAAGAACTCAAGTCAAAAGTTGAATTACGATTTTACCCTCATATAAATTAAAATGTTATAATTAGATTAATTAAATAATAATAACTTTTGAATTTTCCTAGATTAATTCCTATTATTATTATCATTATTATTGTTATTAATATTATTATTATTACTAAAAGTTAAAAGCTCTTAGCTTCAAAATTGATTACAATTTTACCCCTACAATATGTTAAAATGTTATAAAATATTTAATTAGTCAAATATTAGAATTCTCAATAACTTTTTTCTAATATATATTTGTATTCCTAATCGAATTTTTATGCAACCTATATTACAATATTTAATATTTATTAACCTCTCACAATTGAATTATTATTATTATTATTATTAATTATGATAAAAATATTATTTTACATACCTTAATTATATGTTAAATAAAAAATAATTAATTAATTTTTCAGTTACATAAATTAACAGGATTTGGAAGTGTAAAAGTTGTGGTTTAATGCCCAGAGTCATACATGATTAATTGCTTTAAATTAACACATCAGATTACTTTATCAAACTCTTACAATTCCTATTATTTATCTTCCCATTTTCTTAATTTGACTCATCAAATTCTAACACTTTTAAATTAGTAACCAATCTTTGTTAATAAACATCAGTTGAATTTGAATAGTTCATTAACTATTTAAGTGTAAGTTAATTAGTATTATATCAAAAGGAATTTGAAAGAATATAAAAAAATACTATATAAAGGAAACAAATGATTTTCATTTCCTTCAAGTTTTGTTTCTTTAGTTAAAATCTAACCTCCCTTCTAAGTTTCTTTCTGTTCCCTTAAATTTTTTCTTTTGCGTGATTTTGCATGAACTAAAGAAAATGGGAATGGAGAAACATATAGAGTTGATAAATGTTGGAATTAAATAATTGTCATATCAATTTACATGCAACACTCAACATTCATTGAATGATATATGAAGATTACTTAGTCCGTAAGGAATGCTAGCAGAAATTCATGAGCTCTGAAAAGGAGGAAGTTGATTTCTTTGGAATACTCATTTTAGAATTTTCATTAATTGATTTTATTCTGATAATGTACTTTAATTATAATTGCTTGCGACTCTAGATAAAATGCTATATTATTTGTGTATTTTGAAGGAGTTATAAAATGATATCTTGTAGTATGCCTTCATGGCATCATGTGATTGGTATTGAAAAAAATATATTGTAATTTTTTTTGTATTTTTTAATGTTTTTTTATATGTATCTTCATATTGGAACTTACTAATTTATTTTACAAAAGAATTAGGAGTATATGCATCATATATAAATAGTATCAAATTTTTAAAAGGAAAATTTTCTTTCATTTTGATAAAAACTATTTTAGCTACTACAAGATATAGTTTAATCAATAGGACGAACAATTATTTATTTTAATTCTTCAAAAATAATCTTAGTTGCAAATTTTTGCTATTTTTATATTCAAACTACATATATATTTGTAATTTAATAAAATATATGGCTGTAACGGGGTGCACCGCGTGCACGGAAACTAGTTTGCAATAATAGAGAAGGCTATATAATATTCTTAAGGGTCTATGTATACTCGATATATATACTATGTATATATAGAGGTCAATGTAAACCTCCAAGTAGAAGTAACGAAATGTTTTTAGAATTTTCGCTAAATTCGACTAATGAATATGATGATGTAAGCTAAGAGGCTAGTATTAGTCCTCAAAGAGGACGACGATGCCGGTTACGTTTAGGGGGTAAACCTGAATATGACAAACAATATCCATATTTCAAAAATATAGTAATAATGTCAAAAATGTCATTATTTTATAAACTTTATGTATCCCAATTATCTTCCTATTTTATCACCCGTTTTCAATTTATCCTATATATCTTTTTTTTTAAAAAAAATAAAAATCTATCTCATATTTATATTTTAAAATTCTTAATTCTCTCTCTCATATTTATCTTTCTTATTTTATTCCAATATTCAAGTGTCACGACCCAAAACCGGGCCGCGACTGGCACCCACATTTACCCTCCTATGTGAGCGAACCAACCAATCTAAAACCTTAACATTTCATCATATATCAACAGAACGTAATGCGGAAGACTTAACTCATTAATAAAATAAAATCAATAACTATTATTATCCCCAAAATCTGGAAGTCATCATCACAAGAACATCTATGATCAAATTACTAACTAAAAATGTCTAAGAAGCTAAAAATACATAAGAAGCTAGTCCATGCCGGAAGTCAAGGCATCAAGACTTGAAGAAGAAGATCCAGTCCAAGCTAGAAGCATTAGCTCACCCTGAATTTCCAATGTAGTGGAGACTTGCTTGAATTACTGTTGAGTCGAAGACGACGGCGCGTTTGCTGCACTCCACAAATACAAAGAAGAAAACATAAAAATAGGGGTCAGTACAAAGCACGGGTACTGAGTAGATATCATCGGCCAACTCAAAATAGAAGACAATATATATCAAGTAATATCATAAAGCCAACTATGATACTCAACATGTAGCAACAACAAGTACTATATCATTAACAATTACCGTCAAGTTCACGCATGAGGACTCAAGCCTCAATACCATACTCATTTGGGATTTATGTTCATTAGATTGAGTATATTACATCTTTCAAGATTCATTATATTTATTTCTCTTGTGTCGGTACGTGACACTCCGCTCCCTCATATTCATTACTCCTCTTGTGTCGGTACGTGACACTCCGATCCCCTACTACTATGTGTCGGAACGTGACTCTCCGATCCCCTAAATCTACGTGTCGGTTCGTGACACCCGATCCCCTAAATCTACGTGTCGGTTCGTGACACCCGATCCCCTAAATGTACGTGTCGGTTCATGACACCCGGTCTCCCTAATACTACGTGTCGGTTCGTGACACCCGATCCCTTAATTCTATGTGTCGGAACGTGACACTCCGATCCCCTAATCTCCTTCTATCAATTCATCAAGCCTTCTTTCTCACCAAGGCATCATCAAACTCATTATTTTAGTTCATCCCGCCTTCTTTTATACCAATGCCTCATCATTAACAAGAGATTAGGTTTTTATCAAGATTTGGGATTCAATAGCTTCATCATGCTTAATATAATCAGAATTAGTAATCATGTTCATGCAAGCATACAAATCAAGCACACAACAGGGTTTTACAATATTATCAATACATATCATTCGCTATTAAGAGTTTTGCTACGAATATCGTAAGAGAATAAACCATAACCTACCTCTACCAAAGACTAGTGATTAAGGAAGAATTTTCCCAAAGCTTGTGTTTTCCTTCTTCCTCGTTCAACTCTCTCTCTCTCTCTCTCTCTCTCTTTCTCTTTCTATTTTCTTATTCAAACCCTCTTTCTTTTACCCAATTATATATAATTAAGTTTGAAAGATGGCTTAATAACCCACTAATTAACTTAAGGTTACCTCTTTTAACCCCCAAGTAATTAGACTTATTAATATAAACCCCCTCTAACTTTATAATTAAAGAAGGAATAGTCCAAAACGTCCCTTAAAACGTGTAAAGAAATCCGACTCCAACTGGGATTACGCACCCTGCGACGGGCCGTCGTGCCTGCGACGGGCCGTCCTGCAGGTCGTCGCAAAGTTCAGGGACCCAAATTTCCACCAAGGGTCTGTGACGGTCCGTCACGCCTGTGTTTTGAAACGAGACCCTGCGACGGTCCGTCGTGACCATGACGGTCCGTCGTGGGTTCCGTCGTTTCAGCCAGTTTTCCAGAAATAAAATCTGCTGCTCAAAACGACTAAACAGGTCGTTACATCAAGTTGTCATATTTCTCTGTCATATATTTTTTTTAATCAAAAACTTGATCAACAAGAATTGCAATTAAGAAATCCCTAATCTTTATCCTATTTTCAGATTTCTTTTCTGATTTGTTTTTTTAGATCTTAAAAGATTGTTGTTTGTAATTTTTAATCTCTAGGTTAGGATTTACCCTCCAATGTCTAAATCCAAGAGGCATACTAGATGTATCTATTTTGATCAACCAATTTCTAGTGTTTTTTCATTCTTTAATTTATTTATTTCTCAAGAAATAACGGATAATGTAGGATCTGCTGTTGAAATGAGGGAAGAAAGAGGGTCAAAACATTTACAAGACCAAACTGTTGTGCACATTCTTCCTCAAATTCAAAATGGAAATGTAGAATCTTCGTCTATTTTTGGGGATCTCGAAAAAGAAGACAAAGACTTAATAATTGTCAATGAATTATTTATTAGTTTGTTTTGTATTTATATTTATTTCTTTAAGTTTTGTATTCTTTCTCAATTCATATTCAAATAACTATATATGCTATCAACATTTTTTTTATTAAACAATTTCACATTGAATAGTTTATGAATCTTGCATTTGTCCCTAATTTGTAGTCATCCAAAGGTATGTCAACTATTTATATATTTTATTTATAGGAAGAACAATTTTTTGTCAGTTTATTTCTATTTGTATTCAAATACAAAAACAAATAATACTGGAATAAATACGACTTAGAAAAGGAAACAAGATTCTGAAGAGAAAAATAAGATATACGAATACAAATGTAGTTCGTAAATAGCTACATGTTTATTTGACATACATATTGGAATGAATACAAACTAATAAAGAAATACAAGTTTCATTTTACAAAATACAACATGAAATTTACAATGAATAAAAACAAAAATGGTATACATGTTTGAATAAATATGATTTAAGTAAGGATACATATTTTTTAAAATTAAACAAATACATTGTGGGAAAAGTATGTCAAATAACAATTAAAACTATAGTTGTTCAAATTTCTTAATTAAAAAAATTTAAATTTAATACATAAAAATATATATTCATAAAATGTTATAACAATAATTAGGGAGAATTGGATATTAAAATTGTTGATTATAAGATTTTCAAAATAATAATTAGTGAAAATTGATATTGAAATTTATAGATGTGGTACTTCTTTAATTCTGTGATTGTCATAACAATAATTATTGAAAAATGAATATTTATTTTTGTAAATAAAAGTGTTTAACAACAAAAAAAAAAAAGTTAAGAAAATTAGATATTGAATTTTTTTCAAAACAATGGAGAAAGACGTGTTTTTAAAACGTGATGAAAAAAGAAGAATGAGATGAAAGTTATTGTATTTTGAAAAATTGTAACTCATGAGACCTTTAAGCATTTGATCCTTTTTAAAAATAATTATCTCCCTCAATTCCTTCCAATCTATTATATAAAAATTGTATTCTTTAAATAAAAGCAAATAATAAGAACATAAATAAGGTGCATAACAAACTTATATTTTGACATATTTACTAAATATTGAAAGTTTTGTTAATGAATCCTCTTAAATGTTAAAATATTCACAGTTTGAAAGTTTTTCCTAAGAAGGTTTGCTCATTTATGTAATTTGTGTTTGAGAAAAGCTCATTTGTGCAATTAATTGTTAAATGAAATGACAATAGATGAGTCAAACTCTTAACGATAACATATTATGAGTCTTTTCTCAATGTTTGGTGGTATACTAATTAATTCCTTTTCCTTTTAAAAAATATTTGATTGAATTACGTGACCGAATGAAAATTGATCACGTGTAGAAATGATTTTTCAAAACCATATCCATTTTTCTTTAACCAATAATGACATGTATAATCCTCTTCCCAATAAGAAATCACATAGATGAACAAAACTTTTAAGATATGGTATATAGAACTCTTTTATAAAAACATTTATGACATATATGAGTCTTTTCCTTATTTGATACTCAAGTTAAGTTATGTACTTGTCCATTTTTTACTTGATACACCTATTTAGAAAGTAAAAATTGATATAAAAAGTTTACCATTTTAGCCCTATTAATTAATAGAATTCCAAATTAATTTACTCATAAAAGAGGTTTTACTTTTTTCAAAAATATTAACTCTAAAAAATAAAATAAATTGATGATATGATAGGTAAAAAAATATTTTTTATTTGATATAAATGGCATTGAGAAAGTCAAAGTTGGACAAATAAAAAGATACGGGGGAGTAATCAAAACTAATAATTACATTAAATGCAAAAATAATTTATTTGGATGGAGGAATTAACGAATATTTGAAATTGCCAACCACTCACTAATAGAAGGCTAGACCTCCCTGTAAAAATATTTATCACCTTGGATTTAGTTTTGCATGCTAGATTCTAATTTTCATATTTACTTTCTCATATTTTTAGTTTATACCCAAATAATGTATGTACAGTCAACTTCAATAGTTAAAAGTTTAAATTTTGTCAAATTATAGCACAATTTATAGTATTAATAATTGGACCATTAACATGAACATCAACATAAATAAAAATATTGATTTTTTCTCTCTCGTTAGCAATTCAAAATGTAATTGTACAACTTCATTTTTCAAATAAAGGTACATAGTGTGAAGTATATGATGTATGGATGTTAATCGATAGATTTGGTTCGATATTGAAGTTTATTTGATATTGATTTTATAGATTTACTAAAAAGTTAGTGAAAATGCACTAGTACCCCCTAGACTATGATAAAAATTTCAAAAACACACCTTAACTGAACTAAGGTCATCTTACTCTCCCACCCCCACCCCGCCGGGTTTATTTATTAGGTAATTTTATACACCTTTTCTCTTACGTGAGACACTTTGTGACTCCACACAATTGAGGCGCGTGAATATATTTCGATGTCGCGTAAGTCAAAAAGGTGCACAAAATTATAAAAAATTAGTTGGGGTGCGGGTAATTGGACATTAATTTAGTTAAGGTGTGTCCTGGAATTATGATCATAGTGTAGGGGTACTTGTGTAGTTTCCCAAATAAATATAAAACCAATAAGATATTGACTTAACGAATATTTATTTTTAACAGTTCGCTTATTAATTTAACCATTAAGATTTGACATAAAAAAATTAAAAATTACTTAGAAGCAAGGTAACAGAAATGAATCATGCATTTGACTTGACTGTTGTAGCTTTGCCTAAAAGCAAATGTTGAAACATTGTTGAATAGTTGAGAGTTTTAGACAACCTGAAATAAAAGTATGAAACTTTCCCATGTCAAGAACTTATACAGAATGACATAAATATAATTTATCGTCAAGCTATTGATAACCCATTAAGAAAAAACCTACAATCACTAAGAATCGATAATTCAATAATAGGAAAATAAAAATCATTGCCAAAACTGCTAAATCAATAACATGTTATCCATAAACCACTAATTTTTTTCAATTGGAATAATCGATTACCGTTTAACTTTAAACCACCATAATATCATGTAAAATTACTAACCAATAAAAAGAAATAAAAAATTATCTTTCTAATAATCAACTCACAAGCACAAGCTATATATATTAGTCTATAAAGAAGTAAATCAAAAAGAGGTTAAGTAAATAGAAATATTCGTGATTGTCTATTTTAAAAGTAAATTTGCTTTTATTTCTCATTTAAAATTATTGACAAAAAAAATTTTCTTTATATATATTATATATATATATATATATATATATATATATATGTTGTATATATACATATATATACATACATTATATATATACATAATATACATACATATATATATATACATATATATACATACATATATATATATATATTATATATATATATAATATATATATATATCTATATATATTCTATATAATCATATTAAAATACATAATGACCATAAAACTGAAAATAATTATATGTCCATACACCCCCCTGTTAGGATCCAATTCACGCACACACACTAGATGAATGAAGAACACAAGAACTTTCAAGAGAAAGAGATGAGAGATCTACAAACAGAAAGAGAAAACCCAATATTTCGTGGTAACACCCCGTGAGTAAACTTCCACGGCAGTGAGATATATTTATATTAATAAATCAGAGTACTTTTGGTTACCGAGAATAAATAGGAAAGCCTAAAATTTAGGTTAAACCGCGAAAACAGTTATATATATTAATCATGCTCCACTACCTAACAATTCTCCCACTTGGAGACTGACACAGTCATCCAAAAAATACATTCTCAAAAAAAATCTCTTCATCATCAACATATTTACCGCACTGCAACTCTGTAGCAACAACTACAGAAGACCAACCGAGGGTTTACATAACCTCAGCTTCCCAACATCAACACATCTTGTCAACATGTCTGCCGGGTTCTTTGCACCCTCTATCTTCTCCAAGCACATATCACCATCCTCCACTGCCCTGCGAGTGAAATGGTATCGTCTTCTGATGTGCTTTGTCTTCGAATGATAGACTGGATTTTTCACCAACTGTATGACACTCTCGCTATCTGAGTAAAGAATCTTCTCGCTCTGCTTCTTGCCCAATTCCTCAAGATAATCTGCCATCCATATCATCTCTTTCCCAGCTTCAGCTATTGCCACATACTCAGCTTCAGTAGATGAAAGAGAAACACAATTATGAGCCTGGACATCCAACTCACTACTATTCCACCTATGGTGTAAATGTACCCGGATGTACTCTTTCTCAAGTTAACATCCCCACCAAGATAAGCATCCACAAAACTCTGTAGAGTCACATTGCCTTTGCAAAAACAAAGTGAAGTACTGGATGTGCCTCTCATAAATCTTAGAAGCCACTTCACAGCTTCCCAATGCTCTTTCCTAGGGTTCGCCATGTAGCTGCCTACAACTCCCACTGCATGTGCTATATCAGGTCTAGTGCAGACCATAGCATACATCAAACTACCAACTACTGAAGCATATGGAACAAGTGCCATGTGATCACGCTCCTAGGCAGTCTTGGGTGACTGCTCGATTGACAATTTAAAGTGATTTACCAATGGAGTAGTCCTGGGCTTAGCATCATTAATCAAAAATCTGCTCAGCACCTTCTCAATATACAACTCCCAAGATAGATTTAAACTGCCAGCAGATCTATCCAGAGAAATCTCCATCCCAAAAATCTGCTTTGCTGGACCCAAATCTTTTATCTCAAACGCTACAGACAACCTTATCTTCAGATTGTTAATCTCCCTCATACTAGATCCTGCAATCAACATATCATCCACATACAAGAGTAGAAAGACATAAGAATCAGTGTATTTCTTGAAGTAACAACAAGGACCCTTTTCAGCTTTGGAGAATCCACTCTTAGTCATGACGCAGTCAAACTTCTTGTACAACTGCCTTGGTGCTTGCTTTAGTCCATACAAGCTCTTGGTGAGCTTGCACACCATGTGTTCCTTGCCGGGAACCACAAATCCTTACGGTTGCTGCATATAGATCTCTTTGTCCAGATCTCCATGTAAAAATGTTGTTTTTACATCCATTTGCTCTACATGCAAATTCTCCGATGCAACAACACTCAACAGAATTCAAATAGAGGTTAACTTCACAACAGGAGAGAATATTTCAGCATAATCAATACCTTTCCTTTTTGAATATCCTTTAACTACTAAACGAGCCTTGAACCTTCTTTTGCTATCTGGTTCAGTCTTGATTCAGAACACCCACTTGTTCAACAAAGCTCTCTTCCCTGCAGATAACTCAGTCAACACACATGTGTCGTTCTTCTCAAGTGACCTGATCTCATCATCCATGGCTTGCTCCCACTTGATGGAATCCTCCATCTGTAGGGCCTCATCCAAAGACTCTGGTTCCCCCTCATCAGTTAGCAATAGATAGTGTAATGAAGGTGAATACTTATCTGGTGCCCTAATGGATCTGGATGATCTCCTTAACAACTGCTCAGGTGTAACTTGCTCCACTTCAGATTCTTTAGTAGGAGTTGGTTGAGTATCTGCTTCGACATCTCTAGGGTTACTTTTCTCCATCTCAACATAAACTCCCACTTGCTTTGTAATCTCTAGAACCTACTGCTCACTTTCCTTGTACATGACTCATCAAATGTCACGTCACAATGTCTCAGGATCTTTCTGTTCTTGGTATCCCAAAACCTGTAGGCAAACAAATCAGAACCATATCCTTCGAAGTAACACTTCACAGCTTTGGCATCAAGCTTGTCTCTCTTTTCTGGATCAACATGAACATAAGCAGTGCAACCAAATGTTCGAAAGTGTGAGTACTTGAGTTCTTTTCCTGTCCGCACCTCCTCTGGAATCCTGAACCCTAAAGGAACTGATGGTCCCGTGTTGATGAAGTATGCAGCTGTGCCCATAGCATCCGCCCAAAGTGTTTTGGGCAGCCCACAGTGTATCCTCATACTCCTTGCACTCTCATTCAATGTTCTGTTCATCCTCTCAGCAATTCCATTCTGCCTTGCCTTACCAGGAATTGTTCTCATCAATATTATTCCCTCAGCTGCACAGAATACCTTGAACTCTGATTTGTCATACTCTACTCCATTGTCAGAACTTAGGCATTTGACTTTCAAACCAGTCTGATTCTCCACTTCAGCTTTCCACTTCTTGAAAGTTGCAAATACATCTGACTTTTGCTTCAAGAAGTAAACCCATACCTTCCTGCTGAAATCATCAATGAAGGTAACATAGAATCTGGATCCTCCAACTGATGATACTGGAGATGGTCCCCAAACATCTGTATGGACCATTTCCAACCGCATTTTCGTTGGCTCTCTAGGAGTCTTTGTGAAGCTTACTCTTTTCTGTTTGCCCATAACACAGCTCTCGCAAAGACCCATATCAACAGACTTCAGACCCTCTAATGCTCCTTTTGCAACCAGCATCTTCATTTCTTTAGTACTCATGTGTCCAAGTCTGTTGTGCCACTAACATGAACCGAAAGCACCTTCAGCAACAACGGCCATGTTTATAAACCCTGCAGTGGTGTACAAGGTTCCAAATTTGGTGCCACGAGCTACTACCATAGTACCTTTCACGATCTTCCACGAACCTTTCCCAAACTCTGCTTCATATCCTGTGTTATTCAATTGACAAACAGAGATCAGATTTTTCTTGATCCTAGGAATATATTTGACATCCTCCAATGTCCACTTGTTTCCCGAGGTAGTCTTTATGCAAACATCCCCCTTTCCTTCAATATCTAAGGCTTTATTGTCAACAAGATATACTTTTCTAAAATTTCCAGATTTGAAAGTTGGAACAACTCCTTGGGCATGCTCTTTGGCTTTGTACAGTTCGTCCTAAAGTGCCCTTTTTCTCCACAGTTCAAAAAGTCACGTTGATCCAGCTTAGTCTTTCGACACTTTTTTATTCTCTCCTTAGTTCTTTTTTCTTGATCGTTCATGTTTGATCTTTACCTTTCCTTTTTCGATTTACCTTTGAGCGTCTCTACTTCTCCCCCTTCGATCAACGCTGAGAGCACTGCCCGATGAATCTCCCACTTCTCGTTTGCGAATATTTTAGCTAAGAACAACATCACGGATTTCATCAAACTTCAGTTTCTCAGATATACGGGAGCTGCTAATCGTAACAACAATAGTATACCAAGACTCGGGCAGAGATGACATCAAAATCAACGCCTTAATTTCATCTTCGAAATTAAAATCCACAGAATTGAGTTAACTCACAATCATATTGAACTCGTTTATATGATCAGAAACGGATCCATTCTCAGACATATGTAAATTGAACAATTTACGCATCAAATATACCTTGTTCATAGATGATTGTTTTTCATACATGTTTGATAGTGCCTTCAACAGACCGGACGTAGTCTTCTCCTTCACGATGTTAAACGCCACGTTTCTTGACAAAGTCAACCGGATCAATCCTAGAGCCTGGCGATCCTTGAGTTTGCACTTCTCCTCCTTCATGGATTCCGGCTTGAGCCCGGTCAACGGTTCGTGAAGATCTTTATAGTACAGATAATCTTCGATCTGCATCTTCCAGAAACTAAAATCGTATCTATCAAACTTCTCGATTCCAAGTTTCCAACTATCCATATTAAGTGATCGTGTTGAATCTCCTTAGCTCTGATACAAGTTATTAGGATCGAATTGACGCACGCACACTAGATGAATGAAGAACACAAGAACTTTCAAGAGTAAGAGATGAGAGATCTAGAGAGAGAAAGAGAAAACCCAATATTTCGTGGTAACACACCCGTGAGTAAACATCCACGTCGGTGATATATATTCATATTAATAAATCAGAGTATTTTTTGTTATAGAGAATAAATAGGAAAGCCTACCTAACACCCCCCCCCCTCCCCCCACCAAAATTCAATGTAATTTACCCATTCTCTAAAAAAATGTTATAGCCCATAGCCCCTATTCGTTAAAGTTGATAATTTTCGGTTAATTGATACTATGTTGTATTGGCTTCATTACACACGAAACAAATAAAGTCCTAAACAGTAGAGATGACTTACTACATATATAATCATATGTCTAAAATAAGGGTTACATTTATTGTATAAGGATATCAAGAAAGAGATATATGTTTCAGTATCAACAAAACATTCTACTCAAATCTATATTCATCACATGTTCATCTGTCTTTGAAAAGCAATCTATGTTTCAACTGGGCGGTTGAAGCCGTAATACCTCCTTTGCTATTTGTCCATTCAAAGTTTTTGACCCACAATATCATCAACAACAACTAAATAGTTATGGTCAAGCATTCACACTGTTGTCCAACTACAAATACTTCTGCATTGTCAACTCAGAGATTTTAATGTACTAAGAAAACACGAACATGAAGACACCCGTGAAGGGTGACAACATCATTGGTCCGAAGTTGATCAATTCTAGCAGGTAAGGTGATCACCTAAAAAAAATAATATGTCAGCCAACCTACACATGGAGAACCTGTAGATTTTTGTTCAATTTTTAAGTATTGCCATCAACAAAAAGAAACGTAGCAATAATATTGTTTTCAGATCTATTGAACAAATATCATGTTTTCTGCATGATAGTTTCTCTTTAATAGAGAAAATTATCAGTCCAAAAATATGCAAGTAAGGCAAAGATTTTGAATTACTCCATCAAAGTCAAAATTAGTAAAAAAAATAAATAGTAAGGTGTGTACCTTCTTGAAGGAAATCACACCCCAAAGATTGTCACATTGGTTTGGCTGACAAGTAATGACCAGGCGATGAGCTGGATCAGATAGAACCCATACCAATGTTTACCAAGAAATTAGGGAATTAGAGCTTTGAGATGGGGTTAAAAGGACGAAAACAAATTGAATGCGCTTGATGGAAACAAGTAGCATGATTGGTATTATACTTCATCTTGTAAAAGACTAGGCACCAGTGCATATATATAGACCTCAAAGGAATCATTTTTTTTCATAAAATAATTACAAATCACGTGAGAGAAATGCAATGCATAATCTACTGTTTCACACACATTGATTTTCACCAAATCACCAGGGGGTCAAACATTGAATCAAAACTGGCAGATGGAAAGAAATTTATCTTTACATCAGAAATGGAGGAACCAAAAACAGAGAGATAGAGAAATACTATTTAAGTTCCAAGTACTCATTTTTCTTTTGGGTTAAAAAAGGTTTCGGTTTACAAGATATATATTCAAATTTCTATCAATAGTAAGCTTTTTCTAGTTTCTATCATGTAGTAAGATTATTCACTATGAAGTTTGTCTTGAGAAGAATAATAATCCTAGAGATATGAAATGTAAGAGAATGCATGTGGGCGATTTCCTCTGCCCGCGGTTGCGAATCCCAATGATTGTCGGATTCCATTTTAAAGAAGTTGATTTTAATTGCTTGTAGCATGCAACCCAAAAGAATAGATACACGCTTGCTCCAATAGAACAAACTATAAGTGGCATTGTATATAAAAGTGGATAACCTACAAAAGAATTTATCTACAACACCTACAAGGGTAGCCAAGTTAGTTGAGAAGGTGTTCTCTCAAATCGGGGTCTCGGTTCGAAACTCCCTGCATACTTTCTCGGTCGATATTGTCATAGGGCTTGATAGTGCGGTTTACACCTTATAAATTATTTGTTGGCTATTAAACAGGAGATAACATGTAAGTTTAACAAGACTAACATACTACTATAGAGAATCAGAGATGAAGTAAACATACTAACATGAGTAAACCTTCATCCAAAATAACTAGTATAGCTTTCCATTGTACACAATGGTGAGTTGAAATTGAATGCGATTCAAAGACCAATCACACAAGCAACAAAAAACATAGTAAGATAAAAACAAACATATGCAATTTCAAATGATGGAGTGCAGAATATATGAAGTACCACTAGAATTTGTAATGATACATAATAGAATTCTTCAAAATAACTTAAGATTTACTTGAGAGATAAAACATTATAAGAACGAACCAAAATAAAGTATGGATTACGGCATAGATATTTCAAATTCTGCAGCTTTCATTGGGTGCTCCACTTCATTTTGTCTCGAGTGCTTAAGAAAACCTGAATACAAAAGAAATTCTGTTGCGGTCACTATTCCTTTTTGATAGAGCATAAGTTAAAGCAAAAACTAAATTTCTTTGATGATGATCCTAATGTAGTTACAGTGTTAACTAAAAGCCACTAATTGCAAAAGTTTTTGAGAGTGCTAGACTTCATATTGGAGATGGAGAGGAGAAAAAAGCTCAATAATAGATATATATGAAGAAGTCAAGTTGGAAAATAATTGACGAACTATATAACCATTAGTTTTTAGGCTCTTCGCACGCTCTTGCATATTATTTGCAGTGCAGTCCTAAAAATATGAAAAACCCAAAATTACTTGTACATTGAAATAGACAAGATTAAAATTATGAAAATCAATGCCGAAAGACCTCTACAAGGATTCAACAGCGGACCTTTACAATAGGCTCTGAAATCTCAACAAAACCAAGAAGGTGTTGCTCCGGCCAACCCTTATCTCTTACCGCCCATCCTACAACGAATAGCTTAATCTCTTACCACTCATCCTGATGCAGAAATTTGGTAACCACTTCCCTGCTGGAATTACATAAAATAGTTAAGTTTTGTAATATATATACACTTCAAAGATACGTTAATTGATTCGACAATAAGTTGAAGTAAAGACCAACTCCATGGACTTATTTTGTTCCTAGTAGCTGATATACCGTGGTTTCACGGTATAATTAATACTTTTTCCTTAAGTTTAGTGTGTCCGAAAGTCTTTTTGTGCTATTTTTTTATATAAGTTTCTCTTTGTTTTGCAGGAAATCTGTCCAAAGCTGAATGCGGAGATTTTGAGCGAAGAAATGCAGAAGAGAACACCTACGGAGCTTATGACGGTCCGTCGTGCTTGTGACGGTCCGTAGGTGGCAGCGTAGAAAAGCTGCTGAAGGGAGATGGGGAAGTCTGACCAAGGGTGGGATTACGAAGCTTGTGACGGTCCGTCGTGGCTATGACGGTCCGTCCTGCAGATTCGTCATGAAGTTCAGAGAAGTTATCCCAGTACCCAAATTCCAAGAGTTGAAGTATTTTGAAACGAAGACCCTCGATGGACCGTTGTGCCTATGACGATCTGTCATACTTGCCGTCGGGGGAATGAAGAGAGCAGCAGAAGAAATTGCAGAAGTATGGGATGACGGAGGCCATGACGGTCCGTCGTGACCACGACGGTCCGTCGTGTGGTCCGTCGACCCAGCCGCGTTTTGGCAGATTTCCAGCAAACAGAGTCCTTGTTTAATTGGGTTTTTTATTTTTTATAAATAGTTAGAAAAACCTCGTTTTTGAGGTTAGACTCTGCTAGATTAGACATCATATTATTAGACTTTGTGTATTAGTGTTTGATTTTTGGAGATTCTTACAAGTTATTTTTGGTGATTAATCAAGCAAACTTTCAGACTTTATTCTTTTTCATTCATTGAAGTAAGTACATGAATTCTTATTTAATATATTTGAATATTGTGTTTTGGCTATGAGTAACTAAACTCCATAACTACGGGTGGGAACCATAGGCAATTAATGAGATAACCCTAGCTAAAATAACAATTCTAGAATAGTGTCTTGCATGTTAATAATTCTTTCGCTTATAAGTCTTTTTAACGGATGATCAACGTTAGAACTCGCCTTAATGCTACTTGCCGGACCAAGGAGGTAGATAATAAGAAAAGAATTATTAACATAGATTTAGTGTATACTATCTAATAGGCTAGTATTGATTGGTACGAGGTAATAACTTAGTCAAATATCGAATATGATGCTTAATATGAGGTAAAGATAAGGGTTAGGAAAGCAACACACGTAGCCGGACCAAGGTGTTGAGTGAGATTTTCTATATGTCGGACCAAGGATTTAGAAATACATAACTTATCACTTTGCATGCAAGATACTAGTAAAGAATTTTTATAGTTAGAATTATCAAGTTATGCACCTGTGGGGAACACGTAAACCCTAGTTACTTTGATTAATTGATTAAAATTCAACTTTCAAATCTGTTAAGTGTCTCTTTCAATTTCGTTAGTTATTTTTACTCATTAGGAAATCCAAACCCCCCCTTTTATGTTTTTACTTTCTAAGGAAGTCATCAACCGAACAATAGTAATAACAAGTTGAAGTTAAGTCTAGACTATTTTCCTCGTGAGAACGATCCCAACCTCACTAGTTGGGTTATTTACTTGACGCGACCGCTTTACTTCTCATTTGAGAAGTAAGTTTGAGCGTATCAAATTTTGGCGCCACTGCCCAGGAATTTAGCTTTTAGATTAACTTGAACTTATTACTAAAGTTTAGTTGATATTTTCTTGATTTTACATTGTTTTATTGTTTTTTATTTCCTTTCATAACTATCCTCCTTGTATGCCAAATAAACGAAGAGGAAGAGAACCCTTGTTTCCCTACGATCACGACCTAGAGCGTACACTGTTCAATATGAATTGAAGCTTGGGAATAAATGATGGGGATCCAAACCAGAACATCCCAGATCCAGTGGATGTTCATGGTCAAATGTTACCCGACGCTCCAGGTGAACATCAATAGAGGGGACACAATCCTGCTCCACGGCCCCAAGCATACTACAGAGGGTATGATAACATAGCAGACTCGGATGGGCCACTTGTCTTGCCCCCTCTACCCACAGGCCACACTTTTCTTGTAACTAGTAGCGTGATGCAAATGCTCACTGCCAGAGGTTTGTTTTCAGGGCTACCTTCTGAGGATCCACATGCCCATATAGCTAATATAAGGGCAGTGTGTAAGTGTGTGTTGTGGGGAGGCCTGATTTGGATCTAGATGTAATAGGTCTCAGAGTGTTTCCTCTCTCACTGACGGAGAGGCTGCTATGTGGTTCACTGAGCTCCCATACAACTCCATCTTCACTTGGAATTAACTAAGGGATGTCTTCTTAGCACGCTATTATCGATCTCCAAGAAATTAAACCACAAATACGGGTGAACAACTTTGTGGCACTACCAGGAGAGTCAGTTAGTAGTTCTTGGGATAGATTCACCTCATTCTTGAGAAAGTTTCCAAATCGCCGTATAGATGATGAGTCACTGACTGAAGGAATATTCTATCGGGGACATGATGATAACAATAAAGCGGTGTTGGACACTATAGCAGGTGGATCTTATGGAGAATGCCCTTATGCTGAGATTGCAGAAAAACTAGATAAAATCTCCCAAAATAACAAAGCTTGGAGTACTAGGAAGTCCGATACAGGGAGAAACACCTTCGCAGTGCAGTCCACTCACAACCCAGTCACAGATGATAGTCGTGAAGAAATGGCTCAGATGAGAACTGAGCTTGGGTTGGTACTAAAACATGTCACTGGGGGTGCAGAAAAGATAAATGCAGTCAACTACTTGGCTAAACCACCACCTCCAAACGATGAGTGTTATTATGAGGAGGATTCCTATGCAGTAAATGAACAGATGGGGGGTTTCCAACCGAGTGCAAAAGTCTCTAATCAGGAAAATTGGCGCCAAGGTCAAGGGAACCAAGGTCGGAACTATGGTAACTACAATCGTGAGGGTCATTATGTCCGAGATGGAAATTACAATCGCGACAACAACTTCAACAGGGGTAGCTATGGTAACAGAAACGACAGGAATGGACCCTATGTTCTTCCTCAAAATCGCGAAGTTACTTCTTGGGATGGTGGAGGTAGTATGTCGCGAGTTGAGGATATGTTGCATAAAATGATGAGGAGGTTCGATGCTAGTGATGAGCACAATAAAGAGTTGAGGAATGATTTAGCGGGTATTAGGCAAAAAGTTGATACACATGCAATATCGATTAGGCAACTTGAGTTACAATTGGCCCAATTAATTGCAACTGTGAACACACGGCAACCGGGCACTCTTCCTAGCAACACTGTCCAAAATCTGAAAAATGATGGACATTGAATGGCAATTACTATTTGTGGTGGGAAGCAAACAATTGACCCACCTATGCCATCTAATGAGAAAAAGGTGACAAAAGATACTGATAAAGTGGTAGATGTTGATGCTGAATTAGAGGATGAGACAGAAAGAGAAGATGCTGAAGTGCCCAAAAAGGTAATCCTATGCCTAGGCCACCACCCCCATTTCCTCAAAGATTATGTGAAAAAGATCGAGGATGGCAAATATCGGGTTTTATAACAATGTTGAAGCAACTTTCTATCAATGTCCCTTTGGTAGAAGCTTTAGAACAAATTCCCGGTTACGCCAAGTTTATGAAAGATCTGGTCACAAAGAAAAGATCGGTTACTTTTGAGGATGATGATAGAATGCAGCATTGTAGTGCTATTGCTACAAGATCTCTGGTCCAAAAGAAAGAAGATCCGGGTGCGTTCACTATTCTTGTACAATCGGGCTATTACATTTTACTAAAGCATTATGTGATCTGGGGGCAAGCATAAAACTCATGCCCCTCTCGATTTACAAGAAGTTGGGTTTGGGTGACCCAAAGCCCACTGCGATGCGGTTATTGATGGCTGATCGAACAGTAAAACGGCCCATAGGTATACTTCATGATGTGCTAGTAAAAGTGGAGTCATTCATTTTTCCGGCTGATTTTGTCATTCTTGATTGTGAAGTCGATTTTGAAGTGCCCATTATTCTTGGGAGGCCATTCCTTGATACAGGAAGAGCCTTAGTAGACATGGAAAAGGGGCAGATGAAATTTCGGTTGAACAATGAGGAAGTGAACTTTAATATTTGTAGGTCCATGAGGCAGAGTGGTGAGCTCCAATCGGCATCAGCTATATCCTACAACATAGGTGAGACATTTGAGACACAAATAGAAGAACATCTAGGTGTCGAAGCATTAGCGGCAGTGATAATGAACTTTGATAGCGATTGCATTGAAGAGTATGAGGCATTAGTCGCGGCTCTTAACCGAGGTGAGGTGAGGTTTAAACCGAAGAAATTTGAGCTTGATATGAAGAATCGCGAGTCCCCACCCGCGAAACCATCTATAGAGGAAGCTCCAAAATTAGAACTAAAAGCTCTCCCACCTCATCTCAGGTATGAATTCTTAGGAAAGGGTGACACTTTGCCGGTAATCATTGCATCAGACTTGGATGAACAACAGGTTCAGAGTTTGGTGAAGGTACTAAAGCGGTTCAAAAGAGCTATTGGGTGGACTATTGCGGACATTATTGGGATCCCTCCCGGTATTTGCTCTCATAAACTCTAACTCATGCCTGATCATAAGCCGAGTATTGAGCACCAGAGACACTTGAATCCTCTTATGCAAGAGGTTGTGAAGAAGGAAATCATCAAGTGGTTGGATGCCGGAGTAATCTATCCAATCGCCGATAGTAGTTGGGTATGCCCGGTTCAGTGTGTACCTAAGAAAGGGGGAATGACTGTGGTCCCCAACGAAAAGAATGAACTTGTTCCAATGAGACCGGTTACTGGATGGAGGGTGTGTATGGATTACCGTAAACTGAACTCATGGACTGAAAAAGACCATTTTCCTATGCCCTTCATGGATCAGATATTGGATTGACTTGCCGGAAAAGGGTGGTATTGTTTTCTTGATGGGTATTCGGGGTATAATCAGATTTCTATTGAACCAGAAGATCAAGAGAAAACCACTTTCACTTGTCCATATGGGACCTTTGCGTTCAGAAGAATGCCGTTTGGGTTGTGCAATGCACCCGCAACCTTTCAGATATGTATGATGTCAATATTTTCTGACATGGTGGATGATACTATAGAAGTTTTTATGGATGATTTTTCTGTGGTTGGTGATTCATTCGAGCGGTGTTTGATCAATTTATCTGAGGTTCTTAAGAGATGTGAAGACTGCAATTTGGTACTAAACTGGGAAAAGTATCATTTCATGGTGAAAGAGGGTATTGTGTTGGGTCATCGCATTTCAGAAAAGGGCATAGAGGTTGATCAAGCTAAAGTTGAGGTAATAGAGAGACTTCCCCCGCCGATCTCTGTGAAAGGTTTGAGAAGCTTTCTTGGGCATGTCGGTTTTTACCGGAGATTCATCAAAGACTTTTCAAAGATTGCACACCCATTGTGCAAATTGCTGGAGAAAGAATGTAAATTTTGTTTTGATGAATCCTTTCTTAAGTCATTCGGTGAGCTAAAAGAAAAGTTAGTGTCTGCGTCTATCATTATTTCTCCGGATTGGAACAGTCCATTCGAGGTAATGTGTGATGCTAGTGGGGTGGCTCTTGGTGTAGTATTGGGATAGAGAAGAAACAAAATCTTCACCCAATTACTATGCTAGTAAAGCCCTAAATGAAGCTTAGAAGAACTACACAGTGACTGAGCAAGAACTCCTTTCAGTAGTCTTTGCTTTTGAGAAATTTCCCTCCTATTTGCTAGGTACTAGAGTTATAGTGCATACTAACCATTCAACATTGCGATATTTGATGCCGAAGAAGGATGCGAAACCTAGGCTGATTCGTTGGGTATTACTGCTGCAAGAATTTAACTTTGAAGTGCTGGATAGAAAAGGAACTGAAAATCAAGTTGCTGATCACTTGTCTCGTCTAGAGGATGAAGCTATGAGAGAGTTAGGGGATAAGACTGACATTGATGATACTTTCCCCGATGAACATGTATTGGTGCTCACAAGACTTGATTCCATGGTTCGCCAGATTTTGCGAACTATCTGGCTAGTGATATTGTTCAACCAGACTTGTCCTTTCATCAAGGAAAAGTTCATGTGCGATGTGAAGAAGTTCTTTTGGGATGAACCATACTTGTATAGGAGTGTTGCCGACGGGCTTATTCGGCGTTGTGTGCCAGAATGTGAAATGTTGAGTGTGTTGGAGGCATGCCATTCTTCACCTGTTGGCGGACATCACAGTGGTATCCGAACCGCTCATAAGATATTACAATGTGGTTACTATTGGCCAACTCTTCATCAAGATGCTCATGGGTTTTCTAAAGCATGTGACAAATGTCAACGACATGGTGGTATTTCAAGAAAGCAAGAGCTCCCTCTAAACCTCATTCTTGTAATTGAGTTAATTCATGTTTGGGGTATTGACTTTATGGGACCTTTCGTGAGTTCTCATGGAATGAAGTACATTCTAGTAGCAGTCGATTATGTATGTAAATGAGTCGAAGCCATAGCCATCACAAACAATGAAGGGAAGAGTGTGATTGCATTCTTGAAAAAGAATATATTCTCTCGTTTAGGAACCCCAAGGGCCATTATTAGTGATGGGGGCTCCCACTTCTGCAACAGATTGTTCAAGGGGTAATTGGAGAAATACGGGGTTCGCCATAATGTGGCCACTCCTTACCACCCTCAAACTAGTGGGCAAGTTGAAGTGTCGAATCAGGATATAAAACAAAAATATTGTCAAAAACAGTGAATGCTAGTAGAACAGATTGGTCAAGGAGGCTTGATGATGCTCTTTGGGCCTACCGGACAACATATAAGACTCCCATAGGTATGTCTCCATACCAACTTGTATATGGGAAAGCTTGTAATCTTCCGGTTGAGTTAGAGCATAAAGCCATGTGGGCTGTGAAGAAGTTAAAAATGGATTAGAGCGAAGCTGCAGAGTAACGGTTTAATGGGTTGAATGAACTCGATGAATTTCGCCTAAAAGCCTATGAGAGCTCAGCACTATACAAAGAAAAGATGAAGACGTACTATGACAACAAAATTGAAAAGCGAGAATTTTATGGTGGGGATTTTGTGCTATTATTCAATTCCAGGTTGCGCTTGTTTCCGGGCAAGCTCAAGTCCAAATGGACTGGTCCTTACTTGGTTACCCAACTATTCCCTCATGGAGCAGTTGAGTTGGAAACTAAGGAGGGTGTGCGATTCAAGGTGAATGGACAGCGCATAAAAATCTATTTTGGGCATGCTAAATCGGCAAATGAAGGGATAGAGGCATACCATCTTGATGAAGTCTGAGTAATCGAGTGTCCCCAGTCGTGCCGCGACATTAAATCAGGCGCTTGTTGGGAGGAAACCCAATACTTATCGTCTTTTTAGTAATGGTAGAATTTTTCTATTAATGGGTTTTAAATTTGCAGGCACATCACCAGGAAATTCTGCGGAGAAAATTACTCTACAGTCACTGACGGACACATCGACGGACCGTTGCGATAGCGATGGACCGTCGTGTGCATCCGTCGTACCAGGTTTGTTTTTCGGCTATTTTGAAACTAGGGCACACACGACAGAACCAACGACGGGTTTTCACAACTGTGACAGTCCGTCGTTGGGGAACCGTCGCGTGATTAATGAGATATACCCGACCCGACCCGGCTAGACCCTTTTTCAAAATCTGACCGTTTAAACACCCCAACCCCTCATTTTCACCCCATTCATTCATTATTCCTCTCATCTCCCCTCTCTTTTCAACTTCGACATTTCCCCCTCACTGATCATTACCCCACAATTCTCAAAAGCCTTAAAACTATCATATACTAGTCGGAGCTGCTGCTGTAGGTCTCTACCTGCAAAACGGTGTCATTGTCCATTTGATTTTTCTCCAATTCTAGGTATGGGTCTCTAATTTATACTCATTTATCTTGTATTTTGTGTTTATTAGTTAGTATTACCTTAGTTCTTAGTCGTATATTGTTTCCTTTATATGATATGTCTCAACCTAGGTACAAAATATTCGAATTTGCCATGTTGACAACCCTAGACATAGTGATTTGACTTGCATTAATAGTTTCCTAGGTAGTGGGATAGACACATATAGGTCCACAACAGTACAAGACCATGTGGGTTCATCGAGGTTGCTTAGGGTACCTACAGTTCTTTCTCTGTCATTCAACGAGACCCTGATGACGGTCATCGTACCCCGACGGACGCGTAGTCCGTGCGCTACCACAGTCCCTTGGAACACTATATGTGTCGACGGCCCATGCTCGTCCTCCTCGCTGACCGGCCCTAGAACCCTTCCTACTGCAATAGGATCGTTGTCCTCGCGACGGTCCGTCCGATAACGTCTTGCTACGACAGAGACCCTGTTTCCAGGGGTCTCTCATTTTTTTTGCAAGTGTCCTTCAACGGACACATGTGACGGACCGTCGTACCCACGACGGTCCGTCCTGCATGACCGGCATACCGGTCAGAGACCCCTCTCCTAAGGGTCTCCATTTTTTTCCAAGTGTCCTTCAACGGACACTTGTGACGGACCGTCGTACCCACGGCGGTCCGTCCTGCATGACTTTCATACCGGTCAGAGACCCCTCTCCTAAGGGTCTCCATTTTTTTCCAGTGTCCTTTAACGGACACTTTTGACGGATCGTCGTACCCACGACGGTCCATCCTGCATGACCGTCATAGCAGTCAGAGACCCTTCTCCTAAGGGTGTCCATTTTTTTCCCAAGTGTCCTACGACGGACATCTACAACGGACCATCGTAACTGTGACGGTCCGTCCTGCACACACCGTCATGCTAGTCAGAGACCCTCTTTTAGGGTTCACTATTCATACAGTCCAAGTACACCACGACGGACCTCACGACGGTCCGTCATAGTCCCGACGAGCCGTCACCAGGCTCGTCGTGTGTCACTGTTTATACAACATTTACATATTATTTTCTCTATTTTATATCGTATGGTTTCGCTTGTCTAGTTTGCCACTAGTCGTCCTAATAGTGATCCTTTGCAGGAACTATCTACTATGGCACCCAAGCAAGACCGAACCTACGCACGCGGGCGATCAAAGTCTGTTGCCCCGTCTGCACGCTTGATCATCGGCTCTGATGATGAGTGGGACCCTGAGTATGTGCCCCCAGGCACTTCCGCCTCTTCCCGTGCTGCACGTGCTCCCACAGCCACACCCAAAAAGGTGGCGTCCGGCGTAGTCACTGCCTCCCAGTCTGATGAGGAGCGCACATTGACCGGCACACCCTCTGGGTCAGCCACAAATGAGGAAGGAGCGTCTGGCTCCTTAGGAGTATCCTGGTCCGAGGAAGCCTCTGGCTCTGGTGAGGTTCCCGCACCCGCCACTGCTGCAGCGTCGGCCTCGTCTGATGAGGCTGACAGTTCAGACTCTACATCCGGAGCACCAGCCCAGGTCCCCACCCCAGCCTCTGACCAGCCAAACCGGTGGTGTGTCGACGGCCAGTTTCAAGTTTACTCCGACGCCAAGTTCCTAACTGATAAAGGAGTAATGACTCGAACACTCACCTTGGAGCGGCGGGTACTTACAGGGAGTCTCCCAACGATGCCGGAGATCCATAACCTCTTCACTAGGCATCGCTTAGAGTGGACAGCACGTCCGTTGGGATGATACAGCGAGGAAATGGTCTGAGAGTTCTACGCATCCTATGTAGAGACTCTCCGATCACAGATCGATAGGCGGGCTGCTCCCACTAAACAGGCCCCACTGGAGCAGGTTCGAGTCTGGGGCGTGCAGGTTGACATTTCCCTGCCAGCCATCCTCCGGTTTCTATACGGCGAGAGCGCAGATGCTACTCGGACCCCCATCACTGCCGAGTTTGACTACCGCTGGCAGATAGTAAAGGATGGACAGTTCTTGCGCGAGCCAGCACTGAGAGAGACCACCAAGAGGTGGATGGCCCTGCACCTATCAGTAGATGGAGAGGGTACCGATTGGGTCACTGAGCCGAAGGGGGCCATCAAGAAGGCCAACCTGACGTTCGTCGCAAAGTTCTTGTGGCTGCTCGTCCGTCACTGCCTTTTCCCCACAGCTGCTGATAACATCGTCACCTGGGATCGAGCAGTGTTGATGGCGGCGATGATAGACGGATTAGAGGTGGACTTCGCATGGCTTCTCCAGGCAGTCATTCACGAGAGGGCATTCAAAGTCACTACTACCTACCCCTTCCCGTGTATGATCTTTGCCCTTTGCAGGTCCGCAGGTGTGCCCATATGGCACATAGATAAGTTGAAGACCCCGCAAGGCACCGTTGACGTCGGCCTCATCAAAGACGAGGCCAATGAGTTGGCTCCACGCAGAGAGCCCCGTCCAGAGCTGCCCCCACATGCTGATGATCTTGCGGATACGATAGCCTAGGCCCGCACCGCTACAGAGGCGTCCACTGACACTACCCCGGTCGAGTCTATCAGGGTAGTAGCCCAGCCCCGAGCTCCTCTCGCACAGCCCCTCTACCTACACTAGTCCCGCTTGCTAGGGTCCAAAAACTAGGGGCACAAATGGCCACTCTTCTGCATCACATCCAGCCTTGGATGCAGAAGTAGATCACTGAGTGTGAGAGCGTCTAGAGAGGAAAATGCAGCAGTTTACAGAGCGGAAGATTGCTGAAGTTAACCACGCCTAGACGCCTTAAGTTGAGTGTTAGCCCGACCAGCCCCTCCGGTGGATGTGTCGACTCTTCATGCTGCAGACGACAGTCTTCGTGCAGACATCGACACGATCCTAGAGGCGAGGGTGCCGGAGTCTGTCGAGCCTACAGAGGACACTGTATTGGCGGCCCTGTTTGCTACTTCAGAAATTCCTCCACCTCCCCCTCAAGAGAGTGCCAAGAGGCGTAGAGGTCGAGCAGAGGATGAGGCGCGAGCAAGGAAGAAGGAGCGCCGAGAGATGGAGGCTGCGAGGAGAGCCTCACTTGCGGAGGCGGAGGCACACCAAATCAAAGCATCGCAGATAGCGGCTGGGGATTCTAGCTCCCGCACTGTAGAGACAGCAGGAGGCACTACTGATGGTGCGGTTGTTGGTGAGGACACCACTGAGGGTGTCCAGATTGCAGAGGACGTGGGTTCCGGGAAACCAGAGCCACCAGCTTGCTGATCGACGGCGCTATGCGCCACAGGTTTGCTTCACCTACCACTCTAATATTTAGATTTTTTATGCAGTGGGGACAATTGCATGCTTTTTTGTAGGGGTTGGGGTAAATTGAAAATGAGTGTTAGATTGAAGTCTGAGTAGCCCAACTCACTATCCTCTTTTGGGGTTTTCTTGCCTGTGTTCTTTTTCCCCAAAGACTGATTACTTTTTTTGTTGAACTGGCACGTTACATCTTTTGTACATAGTTTAACTCTAAGCATGATGGCTAAAATGATATCCTGATAAAACTGGAAAATTTTGCATGACTAGGCATAGTAAATGATAATTGTGTGGCTCTAAGTCTTTAATTCGAACTAGGGGTCTAATAATCTGGTATAGTGATGAGATGTCAAGTGATTGTGAGGAAATTTGAATAGTCCACTATTGGTACTGAGCAAGAACTTGCCTGGTTAGTCCTGCTAAAAGTAAGTTGTAACAGACAATTAGGAAAGGATCATAGGCCCTTATTCAAGATAGCCCATTTCTAGCGTAAATAAAAGAAACAAAATGAAAGTTATCCTTCTTTGATCCAAATAATCTGAGCTTAAAATTAGACCTTTCTTTTTCACCCCAACATATCTTTTCTGGGAACAATATGTTGGCCCTGGTCCCTCCTTTGACATGTGCACCTCAACTTATGACAAAAGCATAAGTTGAGGGTGGCTAACGCATAAACATCCTTCGTTATGGCCCTGACCCAACTTTGGGTATTGTGTACCTTGACTCATGGAAAACCCATGAGTTGAGGGTGGATGTTTTGAGGAATGCTCTGGAAAGTGGGGTTGAAAGAACAAAGAGAGAGAAAGAACAAAAGTAAAGTGACTTAAAAAAAAAAAAGGAAACGAGTCACTTACACAAATGAAAGAAGAGGGAGAATAGCAAGGTGAAACAATGGGAGAACTGGGTGAGATAAAGTGATAGAAAGTGGAAGGTTTAGCCTATATGTCAAGGAGGGCAAAAAGTCACTAAAGTATACCTAAATATACCCACCTGACTCTGAGCCTATGTTACAAGGCTAAGAAAGTCCTATCGTGATCCTAAGGGTTGTATAGCGAACTTAAGGCAGTAAAAATAAGGAAAGCTTATGGAAATAGGTATGAATGAGTGTGACTTTGTTCTGAGAGCGAGTGTTGAAAAGTAATTCTTATACTCAAACTGAAATCATTGTGTGAAAAATGGGGATTTTATTTTGAAGTGAGGACACTAGTTGCAATACCGGAATTGTTAGCACCTCGGTGAGAAATTGAAGAGGATAGGTGTTAGTGCATGGTGAGTCTGTGTCATGTTTTAATCCCACACAATTCAAGCCTAATAGTGATAGCATGCATAGATTTGATGAGATTAATCGGATTGATAGCCAATGATTGCAAAGGATAAAACATGAATACAATTGTACAAAGATTGTGTAGTGAGTCATAGTGGTCATAGTGGTGCTGAGGACAAAAACGAATTTAAGTTGAGGGTGTTGATATACCGTAGTTTCACTGTATAATTAATACTTTTTGGTTAAGTTTA
>JAKWIY010000852.1:0-28498 GCA_027704805.1 Solanum corneliomulleri
CTTAACTCATTAATAAAAATCAATTCAATAACTTCAAAAAAACTCAACATCTATAATTCCCCAATTCTGTAAGTCATCACCACAAGAACATCTATGATCAAATTACTAACTAAGAGTATTCTAAGAAGCTAAAATAAATAAAAATCTAGTCCATGCCGGAACTTCAAGCATCAAGACTGAAGAGGAGATCCAGTCCAAGCTAGAAGCATTAGCTCACCCTGAAATCCGGAGTAATGAAGACTGGCTAGAGTTGCGGTTGAGTTGAAGACGACGGTATGTTTGCTGCACTCCACATATAACAAAGAAAGAAACATACAAGTAGGGTCAGTACAAAAACAAGTACTGAGTAGATATCATCGGCCAACTCACAAATAGAAAACAGTATATATCAGATAATATCATAAATCAACTACAATACTCAACATGTAGCCACAACATGTACTATAATCATTAATAAGTACCGCCAAGTTCACACATGAGGACTCAAGCCTCAATACCATACTCATTTGGGAATTAGGTTCATTAGATTGAGTATATTAACATCTTTCAAGATTCATTATCTTTATTTCTCTTGTGTCGGTACGTGACACTCCGCTCCCCTACTACTATGTGTCGGAACGTGACACTCCGATCCCCTAATTCTACGTGTCGGTTCGTGACACCCGATCCCCTTATTCTACGTGTCGGTTCGTGACACCCGATCCCCTAATTCTACGTGTCGGTTCGTGACACCCGATCCCCTAATTCTATGTGTCGATTCGTGACACCCGCTCCACTAATCTCATTCTCTTAATTCATCAATCCTTCTTTTATACCAAGGCATCATCAATCTCATTACTTTAGTTCATCAAGCCTTCTCTTATTCCAAGGCATCATCAATCTCATTACTTTAGTTCATCAAGCTTCTCTTATACCAAGGCATCATCAATCTCAGTACTTTAGTTCATCAAGCTTTATCTTATACCAAGGCATCATCATTAACAAAGAGATTAGGGTTTTTCAAGATTTATGATTCAATAGCTTCATCATGCTTATTTTATCACAATTATATAACCACATTCATGCAAGCATACAATTAAGCATATAGCAGGGTTTACAATACTATCAATACATATCATTCGCTATTAAGAGTTTACTACGAATAGCATAAAAACCATAACCTACCTCCACCGAAGATTTGTGATCAAGCAAGCAATTCCTCAAAGCTATGTTTCCTCTTCGTTTCTCCTCTTTCTCGCTCGATCCTCTCTCTCTCTTTGTTCTTTCTATTTTTCTTATTCAAATCCTCTTTCTTTTACCCTAATTAGCATATAATTAAGTATAAAAGATGAGGAATTAACACACTTATTAACTCAAGGTTATCTCTTTTAACCCCCAAGTAATTGAATTATTAATATTAACCCACTAAATTTATAATTATAGCAGGAATAGTCAAAAACGCCCCTTAAAACATTTAACAGAAATCCGACCTAGTCTGGGATTACGCAGCCTGTGACGGCCAGTCGTGCCTGCGACGGTCCGTCCTGCTGCTTCCGTCGCAGAGTTCAGAGACTCAATTTCTTGAAGAGTCTGTGACGGTCCGTCGTGCCCACGACGGTCCGTCCTGCCATTCCGTCGTGCCCAAATTTCAGAATTCTAAGTGTTTTGGAACGAGACCCCCTCGACGGTTCGTCGTGCCCATGACGGTCCATCGTGGGATCCGTCGTCTCAGCCAATTTTTCCAGAAATAAAATCTTTTGCTCAAAACGACTAAACAGGTCGTTACAAAAGATACCAATTTACCCATTGTTCGTCCTCGAACGATCACAAGAAGAAAAACAAGGGCGGAAAGGAGTACCTGAATCTGTCAACAGATGTGGGTATCTTTCTTGCATATCCGCCTCCTTCTCCCAAGTGGACTCTTCAACCGGCCGATTCTTCCATTGCACCTTGATGGATGCAATCTCCCTTGACCTCAACTTGCAGACTTCTCTAGCTAAAATAGCAACAGGCTCCTCCTCATAAGACAAATTCTCATCAAGCAAAACCGAATCCCAATGAATGTTGTTGTTTCCATCCCCATGGTATCTTTTCAACATAGACACATGAAATACCGGTTGCACTCCTGACAGCTCTAGAGGCAAGGTTAATTCATTAGCCACCTCCCCTACTCGCTTAAGTACTTCAAAGGGACCAATATACCTTGGGCTAAGCTTACCTCGCTTACCAAACCGCATCACCCCCTTCATGGGCGAAACCTTGAACAAGACTTGTTCGCCCTCCATGAACTCCAAGTCTCTAACCTTTCGATCTGCATATTCCTTTTGCCTGCTTTGAGCCGCTAAAAGTTTTTCTTGAATATACTTCACCTACTCTAATGAATACCTCAAAAGGTCAGTACCCCAAGGTCTAACCTCAAATGCGTCAAACCACCCAATGGGAGACCTACATCTCCTACCATACAATGCTTCAAATGGGGCCATACCAATGTTTGAGTGATAGCTATTGTTGTAGGAGAATTCTGCTAAAGGTAAGAAGCTATCCCAATGGCCACCAAATTCTATCACACATGCACGAAGCATATCCTCCAACACTTGAATCGTTCGCTCAGACTGACCATCGGTCTGAGGGTGAAATGCGGTACTCAGATCCAACCTAGTACCCAATTCAACATGCAATGTTTTCCAAAACTTAGAAGTAAACTGTGTACCCCTATCTGATATAATGGAAAGTGGAACTCCATGCAATCGCACCACTTCCGAGATGTAAAGTTTGGCTAACTTCTCTGCATTGTAAGTCACCTTGACCGGAATGAAGTGAGCAGACTTAGTTAACCTATCAACAATCAACCAAATAGAGTCATACTTACCCATTGTCTTTGGAAGACCAACCACGAAGTCCATTGCAATTCTCTCCCCCTTCCATTCCGGAATGGGCATTCTCTAAAGGGTCCCTCCAGGCCTCTGGTGTTCATATTTCACTTGCTGACAGTTTGGACATTTGGCAATAAAATCAACAATATCACGCTTCATTCTACTCCACCAAAAATGTTTCTTTAGGTCACAGTACATCTTGGTTGCACCAGGATGTATACAATACCTTGAACTATGAGCCTGTGTCAGAATAGTGTTGATCAAATCATCGACGCGGGGTACGCATACCCTTCCCTTAATCCTCAACACACCTTCCTCATCGATTGTTGCTTCCTTAGCCTCTCCTTGCAACACTTTATCTCGGATCCGGATCAATTTCTCATCATTAAACTGCTTTCCCTTAATCTTGTCAAGGAAGGAAGATCTTGCCTCCACGCAAGCCAAAAATCCTCCCTTCTCATTTACTTCTAATCTCATAAGGTCGTTAGCCAGAATCTTAACTTCTCTAGCCAATGGGCGTCTAGAAACTTGCAATTGAGCTAGACTTCCCATGCTTCCTACCTTTCTACTTAAAGCATCTGCCACAACATTAGCTTTTCCCGGATGATACAGAATAGTGATATCGTAGTCCTTCAGTAGTTCCATCCATATTCTCTGTCTCAAATTCAAATCTTTTTTAGTAAAGACATACTGTAGGCTACGATGATCCGTATAGACTTCACACTTAACCCCATATAAATAGTGCCTCCATTGCTTTAATGCAAATACAACCGCGTCCAACTCCAAATCATGGGTCGGGTAATTGCGTTCTTGCGCCTTTAATTGCATTGAAGCATAAGCAATTACATTCTTTTCTTGCATTAGCACTGCACCCAAACCCGAATAGGATGCATCACCATAAACAATGAAATTCTTGCCTTCCACTGGCAAGGTAAGAATTGGTGCAGTAGTCAACAAGGTCTTGAGCTTCTGAAAGCTTTCTTCATACTAATCCGACCAAACAAATGGACATTTTGCTTAGTCAAGCTTGTCAATTGGGAAGCAATAGAAGAGAACCCTTTAACAAATCGGTGGTAGTAGCTAGCTAAACCAACAAAGCTCCTTATCTCTGTAACATTTGTAGGTCTCTTCCAATTCTTCACTGCTTCAATCTTAGATGGATCCACCATCACTCCATACTTAGAAACACGTGCCCCAAGAAGGACACTGAATCTAGCCAAAACTCACACTTGGAGAATTTGGCATAAAGCTTTTTCTCCCTCAACGTTTCCAATACAATTCTCAAGTGCTCCTCATGTTCCTTCTTGCTCTTTCAGTATACCAATATATCATCGATGAATACAATGACAAAGATATCCAGATATGGCTTGAAAATACCATTCATCAAGCTCATGAATGCGGCAGGGGAATTCGTAAGCCCAAAAGACATTACTAAGAACTCATAATGCCCATATCTGGTCCGAAAAGAAGTCTTGGGCACATCCGTTGCCCGTATTTTCAGATGATGAAAACCAGATCTCAAATTGATTTTTGAGAAGGTACAAGCACCTTTTAACGGATCGAACAAATCATCGATGCGAGGAAGAGGATACTTGTTCTTAATAGTTACCTTATTCAGTTGTCTATAGTCTATGCACATCCGAAAGCTCCCATCCTTCTTCTTCACAAACAAAACAGGAGCACCCCAAGGGGATGCACTTGGTCTAATAAAGCCTTTGCTTAACAAATCTTGAAGTTGGGCCTTTAACTCTCTTAACTCAGCGGGAGCCATTCTATAAGGGGGTATAGAAATGGGGCGAGTACCCGGTTCCAGATCAATGCCAAAGTCAATATCTCTATCCGGTGGCATACCACGAATGTCTGCAGGGAACACATCCAGAAACTCATGGACTACCGAAACCGACTCAATTGAAGGTACTTGGGTAGTGTCATCCCTGAGGTGTGCCAAGAACGCTAAACACCCTTTACTAACCATTTTATTAGCACGAAGAAAGGAGATGATACGAACTGGAGTGGAAGTGTAGTCACCCTTCCACACTAACGGATCTGTCCCAGGCTTGGCTAACGTCACGGTTTTAGCATTACAATCCAAGATTGCAAAATTTGGAGAAAGCCAAGTCATACCCAGAATTACATCGAAGTCAACCATTTCTAAGATAACCAAATCTACATGAGTGTTTCTCCCCACAAAAGTCACCAAACAAGACCTATATACTTTTTCAACTATCAAAGAGTCACCCACCGGAGTAGATACACGAATAGGCATGTCAAGCAATTCACAATGTAAATTAAGACCATTAGCAAATGAGGAAGACACATAAGAAAATGTTGATCCAGGATCAAACAATACAGAAGCCATGCAATCACAAACCAAAATATTACCTGTGATAACAACATCACATGTCTCCGCTTCAGATCTCCCAGGCAAAGCGTAACAATGAGCCCTATCGCCTGTCTGCCCGTTGCCCCTACCATGTTGTGCTGTAGTGGCTCCAGTTTGCCCGTCACCCTGGCCGTTTTGGTGACCACCGTTACCTCGGCCACCACGTCCTCCAGAATAACGACCTCTACCATGACCACCTCTACCTCTAGCTATTGGGGGTCTATAACTCTGTTTTGGACAATTCCTCCTAATATGTCAAGTCTCCCCACATCCATAATAATCTCTGGAGTCAAGCATAGGTCTCTCAGAGAAGTGTTGACCGGTCTGAGGTGGACCCCCAACTATAGTCTGTAGTGAAGACTCAATTGGTCGGACTGAGTAACCTCCTGAACCCTTTCCTCTAGAGTAAGAACCATTAAACTCACCTCCCTTTCGAAACCTTTTTGATGTAGATGCCATGGTGAAATCATCTGGCTTCACTCCTTCCACCTCTATCACGAAGTCTACCACTTCTTGAAAGGATTTTGCCGTAGCCGCTACCTGTATGGCTGAAATCCACAATTCTGACCTCAACCCCTTCACAAAACGGCGAATCCGCTCTTGTGGACTGAAACAAAGTTTGGTGGCATACCTGGATAATGCACGAAACTTAGCCTCATATGCAGTAACCGACATCCTACCTTGCTCTAGGCTCAAGAACTCATCTCTTTTCCTATCCCTCAAAGTCCGGGGATATACTTCTCCATAAACAAGCTAGAGAATGAGGCCCAAGTCATAGAGCGGTGCCTCTGTTGGTTGACACTCAACATGTGACCGCCACCACATTTTGGCGTTCCCTTGAAACTGATAAGTCACAACTCAACACCAAACCGTTCTACTATACCCATCTTGTGGAGTAGCTCATGACAATCAACCAGAAAATCGTAGGCATCCTCAGATTAAGCACCCTTGAAGACTGGAGGTTTCAATTTCAAGAACTTATTGAAAAGTTCTTGCTGATCATTTGTCATTATAGGCCCTGTAGTCAGACGAGGAAACGTGCCTATTTCCAATGAGGCGTCCATGGGGGGAGCCACAGTAGCTGCATGTTGTACCTCCGGAACCTGAGGTGCTGGTGCAGAAAACACTGGAGGTGTCTGGCCTTTATCAGAAAACCCGCTAAGATAAGCAAGAACCTGATTAATCATCTCTGGGGTAGGTTGGGGTGGCAATTCCTCATTCTGCACTTGCTCATCTTCCCTTTCCTCACCCTCTATTACTACTTCCTCAGTCAGTGGAGGAGTCACCGCCCTAGTACCAGATGGGCTAGGTGCTTGTCCTCTTCCTTTAGAGGACGTCCTCCCGCGACCTCTACCACGGCCTTTTGCCACTGTTCCTCTCCAAGCTACAGCCCCAGTGGCTTGCTCAGACGCATCTTGTCTTGCCGGTGTTGATGTTGGCGCAGTCGTTTCTCTAGTTCTAACCATCTCCGAAATAGAATGAAGATGGTCAGATACCAATTTGTATCACCAAGATACCAATTGGATCCAAGTAATAGCACGAAAGAAAGAATGAAAGAATGGAATTTTCCTAAAGTCTTATAGCCTCTCAAAGAAAATTAAAGGCGTCCCCCTACCGTTCCTTAAGACTCTACTAGACTCGTTCTTGTGTGATGAGACCAACGAACCTAATGCTCTGATACCAAGTTAGTCACGACCCAAAACCGAGCCGCGAGTGGCACCCACACTTATCCTACTATGTGAGCGAACCAACCAATCTAAACCCCAACATTTTAAAATAATGAACAAAATACAATGCGGAAGATTTAACTCATTAATAAAAATCAATTCAATAACTTCAAAAAACTCAACATCTATTATTCCCCAAAATTTGGAAGTCATCACCACAAGAACATCTATGATCAAATTACTAAACTAAGAGTATTCTAAGAACCTAAAATAAATAAAAAGCTAGTCCATGCCGGAACTTCAAGGCATCAAGACATGAAGAGGAAGATCCAGTCCAAGCTAGAAGCATTAGCTCACCCTGAAATCCAGAGTAATGAAGACTGGCTAGAGTTGCGGTTGAGTTGAAGACGACGGTATGTTTGCTGCACTCCAGATATAACAAAGAAAGAAACATACAAATAGGGGTCAGTACAAAACACAAGTACTGAGTAGATATCATCGGCCAACTCAAATTAGAAAACAGTATATATGAGATAATATCATAAATCAACTACAATGCTCAACATGTAGCAACAACAAGTACTATAATCATTAATAAGTACCACCAAGTTCACACATGAGGACTCAAGCCTCAATACATACTCATTTGGGAATTAGGTTCATTAAATTGAGTATATTAACATCTTTCAAGATTCATTATCTTTATTTCTCTTGTGTCGGTACGTGACACTCCGCTCCCCTACTACTATGTGTCGGAAAGTGACACTCCGATCCCCTAATTCTACGTGTCGGTTCGTGACACCCGATCCCCTAATTCTACGTGTCGGTTCGTGAAACCCGATCCCCTAATTCTACGTGTCGGTTCGTGACACCCGATCCCCTAATTCTACGTGTCGGTTCGTGACACCCGATCCCCTAATTCTATGTGTCGGTTCGTGACACCCGCTCCACTAATCTCATTCTTTTAATTCATCAATCCTTCTTTTATACCAAGGCATCATCAATCTCATTACTTTAGTTCATCAAGCCTTCTCTTATACCAAGGCATCATCAATCTCATTACTTTAGTTCATCAAGCTTCTCTTATACCAAGGCATCATCAATCTCATTTCTTTAGTTCATCAAGCTTTCTCTTGTACCAAGGCATCATCATTAACAAACAGATTAGGGTTTTTCAAGATTTATGATTCGATAGCTTCATCATGCTTATTTTATCACAATTATATAATCACATTCATGCAAGCATACAATTAAGCATATAGCAGGGTTTACAATACTACCAATACATATCATTCGCCATTAAGAGTTTACTACGAATAGCATAAAAACCATAACCTACCTCCACCGAAGATTAGTGATCAAGCAAGAAAATTCCTCAAAGCTTTGTTTCCTCTTCGTTTCTCCTCTTTCTCGTTCGATCCTCTCTCTCTCTCTTCTTTCTATTTTTGTTATTCAAACCCTCTTTCTTTTACCGTAATTAGCATAAAATTAAGTATAAAAGATGAGGAATTAACCCACTAATTAACTCAAGGTTATCTCTTTTAACCCCCAAGTAATTGAATTATTAATATTAACCCACTAAATTTATAATTATAATAGGAATAGTCCAAAACGCCCCTTAAAACATTTAACAGAAATCCGACCTAGTCTGGGATTACGCAGCCTGTGACGGCCCGTCGTGCCTGCGACGGTCCATCCTGCTGCTTCCGTCGCAGAGTTCAGAGACTCAATTTCCTTGAAGAGTCTATGACGGTCCGTCGTGCCCACGACGGTCCCTCCTGCCATTCCGTTACGAAGTTCAGAGAGTCGATTTCAGTACCCAAATTTCAGAATTCGAAGTGTTTTGGAACGAGACCCCCTCGACGGTCCGTCGTGGGATCCGTCGTCTCAGCCAATTTTTCCAGAAATAAAATCTGTTGCTCAAAACGACTAAACAGGTCGTTACAATTCAAATAAGACACAAAAAATATTTGTTCGTACTACTCTTTGTTGATTTTAAATAGAGGGTCTTCCTGTCATTTTCAAACCACAATTTTTCCCAATCTTCTACTCTTCTTCTTCTTGCATTTAATTTTTTTTGTATAATTTATTATTGTTAAGTGAGTTTGAAGTTTAGTAGAATATGAGGTACCACTATTTCTGGGGACATGTGTATTTCACCTTTAGATCTTTTTTTAAGAGATATTTTTCTTCTTTTCTTCTTACACCTTTGTTCTTCATTCATATTTTAGCCCTAACTATTTGGTGAGAACTTTGATTTGGAGAAAATAAGGGGGTTACATTGGGGGCTCTCTTTTGTCTCTCTATAGGGATATGTTATCGACGGCGACATAGTCTGACAATTTTGTTACCGCCACCATCTCTACCTATGCCTTTATAATTTTTCCGCCTTCACCATTATCTCCTCCACTTATTCAAAGAAATCTCCGCCATTTCTTTCAAATAAAAAAAGCCCAAGAAGAGAATTATACCACCACCAAGACCACTATGAGTATAATTTGATTAGAATTTTTTTTTGATGATTGGAGATGTTGGATTTTATTATTTTTTTCAAAATTCTTATATGGGAGTTGTTAAGAAATTTACAATAATGAATTTGGTGGAGAAGTGGTAATGGCTCATCAATTTTGGGATGATCAGGGTGGAGAGATTTTGCATATGCTACCGTGCGTGCGATTGGAAATCTGGCTATAGATTGAGGGGGCTTTCTACCATTTTTTCTTCCTTTAGTTCTTTCTTATGTAGCGCGCTTATGATTTTAAGTTTTTCTTTTCATTTTGGAGTTAAGGTATGGTTGTCCAAAATAAATTTGGTGTGCAAGTTTTATGTAATTTTGTACTATTTTGTATTGTTATGGAATTTTTTAAATTTATTTTTGTGTTATTATTCTTTTAATTTCTATTTAATATGATAAAACTTATTTTAATACCTGATGAGTTTAATAATAATTTAATAGTTTAGAAATATGTTTCTTTTTAAATACAAGTAATTTACATAAAGATTTCTAAAAGATTACTACTTTGAAAAAAAGAATTTGATTGTGTTACTGTATAGTCAATTAACATAGTGTTGTGAATTGTCATGCCCGGAGGCTACTCCCTTGATGTAAAACGGGACCTAGGATCACGAGTGACCCCAAGCTAACCCTGCAGCTTGCATATAATAAGCATACTAAGAATCTCTAAGAAAAACATGAACTAATGCGGAAGCTAAGTTAAGTGATAACTGAAGGTGGAGAATACCCAAAATTGATATGAATGTATATAACTTACTAAGGGTTCATAGATACTGCACATTCACTCAAAGCTAAAGCTTAACATAATACTATGTCTAATAAGACTCGATTGACTAGAGTTAATGGGATATGCCCTAACTAACCCTAGCAAAATTGAAAATTGAACTAGACTGAATATGAAAAGAATATGTCTATTGTCCTGAAAGTATGATGACTCGTCAATGAAAATACTGGATATAAATCTATGTGTGATCTGGGATGCTGAATAGTTGAACTTTCATAATGAAAGGATGTAGCGTAAAACATGTGTTAGTACTTGGAATGTACTGCATGCAAGATACAAATAATATATGTACAAATGTATATGTTGGACAAAGCATAGTCAAGCAATGACATAATCTGAACATAATGTAAATACTGAATTTTTAACTGACAAATGAGTTGAATACAATGAACAAGTATTGGTTATGTACATGACATGCTGAGACTGAATACTGAAGTATAAATTGAAAACCTAGTCAAATGCACTAGAGTCTGACTCTGGGATCTACTATAAATCGACATAAAACCACGTGAGCCAAACCCAAAGTCCGATGTATACACCTTATAAAGAGGGCCAAATGTACCTTGCTATGAGTATAAAGGTATGACTGGCGTGATCACTAAATCTGATGTCATATAGAGGGGACTTATAATTCTTAGAGGCACGTAGTTATGGAACTATGAGGGCAGTCTGAACCCTAGTCCAACTTGGTGCTAATTCTACTGACAATGTAATATTCAAAATCTGAGGATTGTTTATTTGTTTAACTGGCCTAGCAAGTGTAATTCATGAACTAAGAAAATTTTTCACAACAAGAGTTTTGAGTTTCATGCAAGGAACCAAGCAACGTTTCCAGAAAACATGATAATTCGATTAAGAATACTATAACAACTAATTCACAACAATTCCCAAGGTTAGAAAACTATATAAATAATCAAGAATCTAACGGAATTGTAGGGACCTAGTGGATGCAAGGAACACACTAGTGAAATCCCACATACCTGGTGACGAAATCTAAAAAGAAATCCTTTGATTTCAGGGGGTGGAACTTGAAGAAAACCTTTTTCCTGTTCTTGAGAGGTTGGTAGACTTTCCTCTTCTTTTTGCTCTATGTTTTGTCTAATTTTGGTCAATAATCGATTAGGGTATGTTCCAACAAAATTAATAGGCTGAGACTGAGTAACACGACATAGTTTAGGATTTAAACGACACGGTTTAAATGTCCAACACGTTAGGAAAAAACACTAAAAAGCCCTAACTTAAAATCTAACGGATGCCAACCACGACACCAATTACTGTCCGTCATCGGGACCACGACCCATTAAGTGGGTTGATAATAGTAATGAATCATTTGTTTACAAATTCATGATATTGGGACATAATATCTAATCCTTTAACAAGTATATGTATATAATCAGAAAAACATTATTCATATGTTGATGAATATATAATTTTTAATTTACAATTTTATATTGGCTACAAATTGTATATAGTAATATGGGACAAACGTGCATCCCGCGTTACCAAAACTAGTAAGATACAAGGTTACAGTCAAACTGAATAAAAAACAAAACAAATAAAAAGTAAATTATTAACTTTCGGCGTGAAAAATTATAATAATGTAATGGGCAAAGGGTCAAATATACTCTTATACTAAAGGAAATAGTTTATCGATATTCTTCGTTTTACTTTTTGTCCAATTATACCCCTCATGTTATACTTTGAGTCCAAATATATCCCTCTCATTATACTTTGATGTAAATATACCCTTAATTTTGATAGAAAAACATGTGACAAACTCAAAATAAAATTATTTACTCTCAATTTGCTTCGAAACTCACATGTGCAACTCATTCCCTCCATTTTGAGCTGTTATTTTCATTTTCGTATTCATTTTCTATAGGAAAATGCATAAATATCCCCGACCGAAACCATAGAAACACATCTAAACATAACTAGAGTCATATTACCCACCTAAACTAATTTAAAATGAAATGAATACACCACGAACGCTGACATGTCCTAGAGAGAATGCACACTCTCTTGAAGGCAAGTGATGAGTGCACAAATTATATAGATGTTATTTTTAAGTTGGTACACTTGTAATTAATTAGTACACATATTTATTGATAATAAAACTTATATATATTTAATTATTTTGTTTCTTTTTTGTCTGTAAAATATTTATTTTAATTTCTTCAATTAAATTTTTTTTTGATTTATTATCTTTCCTTTTTAATTATTTTTAATAAATTGTGTGTATTTTTTAAAAAACAATTTAAAAGTGTCCTTTAATTTTAATGTTTCAAGGGAAAAGGGTCTGATATACCCCTCAACTTTGTCATTTAGAGCTGATATACCCCTTGTTATGAGAGTGGCTCATATATACCCCTACTTGTAAACAAATGGCTCACATATACCCTTTTTATCGAACGGAAATGAAAAAAATAATAATTTTATTCTAAATTTTTATTATTTTTTTTCTAAAAAATATAATCCTATATGAGTAAATTTAATCCTCGTCAAATATTTTTTTTTGGGATAATGCCCAAGTACCCCCTCAACCTATGCCCGAAATCTCAGAGACACACTTATACTATACTAAGGTCCTATTACCCCCCTGAACTTATTTTATTAATAATTTTTTACCCCTTTTTAGCTTACGTGGCACTATCTTGTGGGTCCAACGATGGTTGACTTTTTTTTCCGAACTAGTGCCACGTAGGCTAAAAAGGGGTAGAAAATTATATATAAAATAAGTTCAGGGGGGTAATAGGACCTTAGTATAGTATAAGTGTGTCTCTGGGATTTCGGGCATAGGTTGAGGGGGTACTTGGGTATTTTCCCTTTTTTTTTTTTTAATTTTATTTGTTTCAATGACAAATTTATAATTAATATTTTGAATCAAATTTATTTATGTTTCACTAATATTTTTGTAAAACTTATTGTAGATGACCAAATTTTTTGTTCGAATATGAAATTAAATGACAATACACACAAAAAAAAATAGTTTAATGTTTTTCTTTAAACTAAGGAATGTAAGAAAAAAACAAAATAAGGTAAGAAACTCAAATAATTATAATAAAAGAAGTCAAAAAATAAATGATGTATGAAAAAAATTAATATATACCTTGAACTTTGATAGAAGAATCGTATATACTCATAATTTTTTTTTTAAAAAAAATTAGAACTAATAAATATAAATTTAAAACTAATTTTTTAACTTCCGTTAAATAAAGGGTATATGTGAGTCATTTTGTAACAGCAATGTGAGCCGTTTGTATAACGCTAATGACATATATGAGCCACTTTTATAACGAGGGATATATCAGCTCTAAATGACAATGTTGAGGGGTATATCAGACCCTTTTCCCATGTTTTAATATTTTTATGTTTTAATTGATTTTATTCACGTATTTTGATATCTGTTCAAAATTAACTTAATTTAAATACAAGACATTTTAAATAAAATCAAAACGAAAGACAAAAAAAACTCAATAGAAAAGTAAAAGAGGAAAAATGAATGCAAGTAAAATAAAAAGTTTCAATACAAGGTAAAAAATTGTTAACTTAATTCAAATACAAGATAAAAAATATGAATATGTTTCTTTAGAAAATTAAAAATTATTTTTAAAAATTTCATAATATTATTTTTATAAAATAAAGAATATTTTTTTAAAAAATATTTTTTCATTGAAAAAATTATTTACACACATGACGGGCGAGTGTGTACAAACATAACCAACTTGGGTGGTCGAAGGTGTCACATGAGTACAAAAGGTGCACAAAAATACGAATAAAATTAGTTTAGGGGGTAATAGGATCTTAGTTCAGTTTAGGTGTCTCTGAGATTTCAGTCATAGGCTAAGGGATACTTATACATTATCCCTTCTCTATTTTTAAACTTTTGTACTAGAAATAATAAAATAGAAAGGGGCCTAAAATACCCTTGAAGTATTGAAAATGGTATACAACTACCCCTCATGTACCTATTGACTTCAAAATACCCTCCTCATTCACCTATTGACTCACAAATACCTTTCCCATCCATCTTTAGATCCAATTTAAGACACTTCAATAATATAGACCCATTTAATCTAATTAAATAATCTATTTAATTACGTGGCGCTCAACCATTTGTTGAAATTTAATTATCATATATATATGTATAAAAGAGAACCCTAGGCCCGCTTATGTGGCGCCACCATAATCAAGGATTCCCCTTTAAATTTATCTATTACCAAAACTAGCCTTCACCTTTCATGAAGAGTTATAACTTTTATGAAAAGTTGTGACTTTATGAAAAGTTACGGCCTTATGAAAAGTTGTGACTTTATAAAAAGTTGCGACCTTTAGGAAGAGTTACGACTTTTTTGAAGAGGTGTGATTTTTATAAAAAAAATTAACTTTTATGTAAGGTTGTGACCTTTCCGAAGGGTTGTAATTTTTTCAAAGAATTGTGACCTACAGTCTGTTTAATACAAATAGAGGAATTTTCTGCCACTATTTTTTGTAGTTTTTTTTTCATTATAGGTTAGTCGAATTCATATATAATTATTATGTTTCATATGAAGTTTATTTCATTCCTTACAGTTTTCTTTCTCCTACTTCATGGAGATTAATCTTTCCAATAAGTCATAATTATTCATGTAACTATTACATTTTCTTTTACTATTTTAGTGACCTTTTTTGAACTTTATAAAAATATCAGCAAGGATGATTAGAATTGTGTTTTTCCTTACAAAGCCAAAACCAACTACAAATAGGATAACAATTCCAATCCTTTTCCTAATAGAATTGGAAATTAAATAAAGATAATAATTCCAATCCTTTTTCAAGTAGGATTAGGCCATGGGACTTTGGCTAGAAGATGGTCAATAGCCGAACAGTTATGTGCTTCACACAACTGGTAGAGGAGGTTTTATATAGTTTAAGATCTTATGAGAAACTCAAGGGTATTTGAATCAAGGATCTTTGATCTTATCCTTGATTCATTTGTAATTTATTTGTTGAATCATGTCGATATTAGATATGTGCATTATAGATCAATTATTTCCTTGCGTGAGGATTTTGAGTCTTGGCTTGCTAGTCGTGTGTGATTTGATCCTTTCCTTAAGTTGATTTATCTTGTACTCTTTGTAAATATTGGTATGATGATGTTTCCTTAACATTTTCCCTTGATTTTATCTTCGATATCCTTGATTGATTTTCCTTGAATGTGGCTTTCATTTCACATGTTATGAGATTTATCTGATTGAACAAATATTTACATTCCATTCTTAACTGGTGCGCCTATCCTTGGTGTGATCACTAAGAGGATCCCGATTGTAGCCTTGTACTTGTGTTGTATCTTGTTTACTTCCTGCATCAAGAACCTGGTCAGTATTATCATTATTAAAATGTTTCAATATGAGGTTAACAAAACATTGTCAAGTTTGTAAATATTTTATTTATTTTATTGTTTTTGAAAAAAAACATAAGTACTCCCTTGAACTATGTTCGAAATTTTAAGAATACACATTTTCTTTATATGTCCTAATACCTCCTAGAACTATTTTGAAATGTAATAAATACACATTTTTTTGTGTTAAGGTGTCTTAGAGAGTGTTGAAAGTAAATAACAAGTAAAAAATATGAAGAAAGAAAAAAATTAATCAATATTCAACATATGTCCTTTCTTAATTGAACATTTTAGCATTAGTTAGTAAACATAATTGATAAGTAAGCTCAGTGACGGCTAGTGGTCTAAAGTCAAAAATAAGTTGGAAGCCTAAATTTTAATTACTTATTTTTCTATGTGAGATTCTAGTTATTTATTTCTTTTTGATAAAAAAGGTTTTATTTTTTATGATCTTAAAATAAATATATATATATAAATATATATATTTATATATATATGTATGTATGTATGTATGTATGTATGTATGTATGTATGTAAGTATGTTTTTATGTATGTATGTAAGTATGTCTTTATGTATGTATGTATTGATCTTGTGGTCTTAAACATATCATGTGAAAGTTAAATTTAAAAAATGGTCCATAAAAAAGAATCTTCAACAAATTCAAACATTCTTTCTTTTTTTTTTTTTTGCTAAAAAGATTAAGATAATATTATTATTACTAAAAAAAATTAGGCCCTTCAATTTTGAGGTTTAAGGCACATGCCTCATCTTTAAAGGCATTGAGTCACCCTCGGAAGAAACCCTAATTAAAACAACAATAACAAGAAATATAATCTGATGATGGTTGTATCTAAATTCATTGTTTAATGGCTGTGGTAGCAACAAAATTAAGTTATTTCAAACTTATTTCCCTTAAGATTGTAGTTTTTCAAATAATTACACTATTATGAAAAAGTAAAATATTTGTGAAATTCTAATTATCTTTTCTTGAGAAAACATAGATTAAAGGCGTATTGAATTATGGGTTAGTCTTGAATAATGAATATCACCTTGTTCAAATTAATATATTTTTTAATTTTATAGGAATCTAATTTCTCATTCAAGTCTTGATGATTTTAGGTTTTATTATGGTGTTGGATATGAATATTTGAATTAACGAAATAATACTATTTATCATGATTTTGGTGTTCTTATTAATAGCTTATACTTAAATTAAAATTTGAGGATGTATTTTTTTATTATGTTTCACCAAATTTTTGAAATTAAGTTTGTAATTCACTAAATTAATATTTTATGCTTCTTGTTGAACAAATGTTTGGGTCATATATGCCAAAAGAGGTTAATTGTAATACTAGTATTAGTTGTACCAGAGTTACATTTACGGTCAAACATTCTACTAAATTACATACAAACAATTTTTATATATACTACCAAATGACACCTTTAGTGCTAAAGGAAGTGTTAAGTATTAGCTATTCATTTATAATGTTACAACAAACACATGTCATTCCTATAGTATTTTGATGTAAGCACTCAATACTATAAAATTCTAGTACAATAAGTATAACATCACTAATTTAAACATCTAAGTTTTTTTCAAATTCTATACAAAAATACTTTATATGTGTTTGATTTAACCTAAGCCAAACAAATTTACATCAAGAGTTGCAGATTAAAGAAATCAATGCAAATGTCAGCTATAAATAATTTCTTTATCATTTTTTAACTTGGAAAAAGGTTACATTTGCCTTCTATTATGCACCTTTTCTTTTAATCTTAGAGTTGTGACATGTTTGTTTGTTGTTCATGTATTGTGTACTTTGACCTTACCTATCGTACTTTTGTTTACTTTCTACAGATTGTCATGCCTCCGGATGAACAAGGACTTAGTTTACCTTCTCCTGATCGACTTAGCAACCTTAACATTCATTTAATCGATGACATTCTAAGTAGGTTGTCTTTTCGAGATGTTGTTAGAGTTAGTACACTTTCGAAGGACTGGCAATATATTTGTTGGAGAGTTTCACATGTGAAGTTTGATCAAACAATGTGGAAAACACCCGAGGACTTGACGTCCCCTACCATTGGATTTATTCCAATTATTGATAGTTTCCTCAGGTTTCATAGAGGAATAGTATTGAAGGTCACCCTCAATATTATTAGTCTAATAGTGTGTCCTGATGTTGATCATTTGATTTTTTCCCTTGACACTGATCATCTTCAACAATTTGTCCTTAAACTTCCATTTACTTATCCTCCAAAAAGATTGCCTAACTTCTTTTTTAATTGTTCAGCATTGAGGCATTTGTATCTAATGGAATGTGAAATACAGCTTCCATGTTTATTTAAGGGATTTAATAAGTTGATTAGGCTAATATTTAAATCTGTCACGTTATCTTTTGATACATTTGAATGTTTGATCTCTAATTGCCCGTTGCTTGAGGATTTGGTGCTGAAAGACATAGACAATCCGTACTTCATGAGTATTAATGCTCCAAAGCTAAGGTAATTTGTCTTTTGTGGCGATATACAATTGATACATCTTGAAAATGTACCCGTTCTTTCCAATGTTCTGTATGTGCCTACAGAATTAGTTCTAGAGGACGAAGATGATTTTGTCAATATTTTTTTGTCTATTCCTGGTCTCGAGTGCTTTTCTGGGATCTTTTTGAGGTAATGTTCCTTCATTTTACATAATGGGGATGTATTTTCATGTGTTCTTTTTTTTTTTGGAATTTCAGTCATCCAGATTTTTGTCATTTTATTAGTAGGTCGATAATGGATCAACTAAAGTTATACAAACAAAGCTTCCATCAGTTCTTAACTGTCTGAAATACCTATCATGTCTTGGATTACTCTTGGAGAGATTTTTGAGCTTTCGTTTACTCTTTTCATAATACGGAGCTCTCAAAATTTGGAAGAAATTGAAATTAAGGTTGTCACTAATGTCTATTTTTCTCTCTTCTTTTACATGTTGTAATTCGTATGTTCTTGATGGTTTTTTTCTTGATTTTTCTTAGGAATATATCCTTAGTAATGGAGACTATTTCGAATGTGTACCCAGGAAGTTGTTGATGAGATTCGTGCTAGCTTTTCGGATATCACATTTAATCATCTGAGGAAAGTTAAGTTTTATGATGTACTATTCGAAGAGGTTGAAATGCAGCTTATCAAGGTTTTCTTGGCAAATTCTCGAGCACTGGTGAAAATGGTAATCAAGCCTCGTCAAATGGAAACTAACAAATCTCTCAACGTACTCGCAGAGATAACAAAGTTTCAACGGGCATCATCTAAAGCAGAAGTCGTGTATCTTGTTGATTAGTATCGTTATCACAATCCTTCTTAATCTATTGCTAAAATATTTTGGAAGTACAAACAGAAACGAGATGTTTGGTTGATGGAGTAGCAAGGCTGTATTTTGCCTTTGCTGTAAGGTACTATAAAGAGTTTATCTTCTTGGAAACATAGAATTGTGAACTTTGATGAATGTTTTGAATACTCTGTTTAGGAATAGAGATGGTTTTACATTTCATGCTTGTTATTGACTTAAGACTTTGGTTGTTTTTGTTTGAAATTATGATGTGTGTTGCAGAACTAACAAAGATTTTGCATGACATTCTTGTTATTGATTCATCTCTGAAATAAGACATGGCGTTGGAAGTTGGAACTATCACGGGCTAATTCAGGTAGAAAATGAAAAACAAATGATGATTTACATATAAACTTGCAACAGGAAAAAGAAAATGAAACTTTAAATGTGACTTAATTATCTTGTCCCTAATTTTTATTCTACTATATATATCCTCTCTATTTTAATATTTGTGATGCATCTTATATAAGATATATTACATACTTTAACATGTAAAATGGCCGTATGATATACAAAATATTTAAACGAGAAAATGTATATTACTTGGGAGTTAATATATATACTCTTAGAATCATTAAGAGAAACCGAAAAAGAAGTATTAGTTGTTAAATACGAAATCAAATTTGCTCTTTATTTCAGATGGGGCACAAAGGTCGATTTGATTTAATTTTTAATTAGAAAAAACCTAAACTAACTATTTCATTTTATTAGTTCTAAAAACTAAATCAAATCATATAAAGTTTGATTTTTCAGTTTCGACTTTAGTTTATTTTTTTGATTTATTTTATTTTTTTATAATTACACGATGATTGAAAAAGACATTAAATATATTTTCAAAATTTTCAAAACACGATAAAATTCACCTAAAAAAAATATTTTCAACATTTGTTACAAAATAAATTGTAAACTTCAAAACTGAAACTATAATAGTAAAATTTAACTTTCATCTTAATACAAAATAAAATAATTTCGAAAGCTTGTCTCTTCAATTTCTTCCATTTGAGAAGACAAAGAGAGCAGAGTGCTTCACATTCATCCTCTCTCAAGTTCTTCTTCTTCTTTGTTAACACAAACTCTCTGCTTTTATGGTTCTTGTTCTATAGAATTTCTATATCAAGATTGCATTTATATTTTTTGGGTATGCTTTAATATGAGGAAATTGAAGTGGGGTTTGCTTAAAACTTGATGGGGTTCATGTTTTTCCAAGGACATGGTGTTTTGGTAGGTGTAGGTCTATCATGGATGTGTTTCAATAGTGGCGGAATTAGGATTTTTACTAGGTTGAAATAGGAATAATAAGTTTCTAATTTTTGTATAACTAAAACAACACCTATTTTACTTTGATTTGATACACTTGAGCTGTTGGTCTTTCGAAAACAATCTCTTTTTCAGTACACAAGTAAACTAGGTAGTGTGTACTCTAACCGGAGAGTTTCGAGATTCCATACATATTATGTTCTTGTTTATTTTCTGCAGATTCTTGTTGTAGTAGTCATTTGATGGTATGCTTCTAAATGGGAAAACAACAACTTTTACCTCCGCGATGTACTTATAAACCTTCCTGATAATATAATTGATGACATTCTAACGAGGTTGCCTTTACGAAATGTTGTGAGGACAAGCATCTTATCAAAGAAATGGAATATAATTGCCATAGACTTCCACAACTAAAATTTGATCAAACACTTTGGAAAACAATTAAGGACTTGATATCACTTGATATATTTCCTCTCTAGGAATGGCAATCAACATCTTGTCCTTAAACCTCCGTTTAGGAGTAAGTCATATGAATTCCTTCTGCATATTTTACATGTTCACAATTGAGGTATGTGTTTCTCAAGGACTGTCATATACTTCCTCATCCTGTCTTTGAAGGATTTTATTAGTTAATTAGCTTAGCACTAATTGAAGTCAGTATTTCTTCTGAATTTCTTGGAAGTATAATCTCATATTGCCCGTTGCTTGAGTATTTGGTGCTGCAACACGACGCCTATTACAAATCACATTGAAATTAGTGCTCCCGAGCTGAGGTCAATTATCTTCCCTGGAAATATAAAGTTTTTACATTTAAAAAATGTCCCTCTTCTTTCTAAAGTTTCATATGAGCCAACACAATTTTCGGTAGAGGTAGAACATGATGTTGACAAGATTTTTGAGTCTATTCCTGCTCTCGAGAATCTCTGCTGGAATCACGAGTATGTCCAGGTAATATAGCTTCATAACTTGCATTTTCATAACTTTGAGTCTTCCTGATTTTCGACATTTTCTTCCTTGGACGTGCATATTGGACCGGCTCCCTTATGCTCTTTTCTATCTTAAACGCCTTCACATATCTTGCATTAATCTAGGAGTATTCTTTGATCTTTCGTTTGCTTTTGCTTAATAACAAGCTCTCTAAATTTAGAAGAAATTGAAATCAAGGTTGTTAATGATGTTTACTTTTCTCTCTGTTTTTCGTATGTTGTTGACTTTCATATGATCTTCAATTTTAAATCAAGGCTGATGGTTTTTCTTAATCTTTCTTACAACTATTTTGAACATGCGCGCTGGGAGGCTGTTGATGGTATTCCTGAAAGTTTCTCGGATATGACATTTAATCACCTGAGGACAGTAAAGAATTATGATATAACAGGAGTAGCAGCTGAAATGCAGCTTATCAAGGTTCTATTGGCCAAGTCTCCAATACTGGTCAGAATGATAACCAAGCCCTGTGAAACGAAAGATAAAAAATCATTTAAAGTACTCGCTGAGGTAACAAAATTTCTCTGTACATCATCTAAAGCAGATGTTCTTTATAGTGTAGATTAGAATCCATATTACGATACTGTTTGATCTTAACTAGTCTTTAATCAGATCATAATCTTTTGCTAAAATATTTGAAATCGTAAAAAGAATGTTGATACAGCAGTAAGTCTGTTATTTAGCATTTGCCACTGTGAAGACCATTAGTTTGTGAACATAGGTGAATCTGGATGGATGTTTTTGATTAATCTGTTTCAATGTCTATTCTTAATGATCTATGGGATGACCCTTTGGTTGGTTATTGATCTTTTTAATATATTCATTGTGGTCCTCATGGTCATTGTGCATTTTTTTATTTGATATGATCATGGCATGAGTTGAGCGAAAATGGAATAGTGAGGATTCATATAGTTTATTTCAACTAGTTGTTTTATGACAGTCGACGATGTTGTTCACACAATGTTCTGAATAGTGAGAAAGAATGAAATTCGATCAAATCCCTTGATCTTATTGGTTTGTAAAACAATATCCCTGTTGAATGGAAAAGATAATCCCTTTCAACAACATTTTTCAATGAGAATTGTGATACAATATACATTATAAGCTGAAATTGAATTTCAACAATATTATTCTTACAAGCTCAATGTTACAATTCCACATCCCAGAAAAATTATCACTTAAAACAGGGAAAGGGGAAAAAAGGGGGGGTGGGGGTGGGGGTGGGGGGTCAGTTTCTCATAAATAAGTTTTTTCCTATACAGTCAGAACATATCTAATTCCTTTATGCAGCTTCCATATAACCATATATATTCAAGCTCAATCGAACCCTACCGCAGACAAAAAGTCTGGTATATAAGTGGAGAAGAGTAAAGGGGCGAGTCTATCATCCACTGAGTTATGAACCGTGCACTATTGACCCTCGAGGACTTCTTGGTTATAAAAAAAAAGAACAAACTCAATAACATACATCAATATTACTTGATCATTCTATCTTAGATGCCCTTTTTTTGTTTCATCTAATTGACTATCTTTTATAATCTAAAGCAGAAGTTTTGTATCTTGTTGATTAGTATCGTTATCACAATCCTTCTTAATGTTTAGTTAAAATATTTTGGAAGTACAAACAGAAACTAGACTTTTGGTTGATGGAGTAGTAAGGTTGTATTTTGCCTTTTCTTTAAGGTACTAAAAAGATTTTATCTGCTTGGAAACATAGAATTGTGAATGTTTTGAATACTCTGTTTGGTAACAGAGATGGTTTTTACATTCATGCGTGTTCTTAAATGATGTATGATTTGAGACATTGGTTGTTTATTTCAAAGTTATGTTTCGTGTTGATTTCTATTAGGGAGCTTGAAACATTGAGTGGAAACTTACTTTTTGGCTAGTAGGAATTTCTTTCCTGTTAAGGGATTAGTCCAAGTTATATCGAGAAGTATTTATGTCGGACATGATTCGTCCTCATCTGTGTGAAGAAGAAACTCGAAGAAGCATCATTCAATTTGGGGTTCTTGTATTGATGTTTATTTTGGAGCATCATAATAGAAATATTAGATATTAATGTGATTGATAAATTATTTTATTAAAATTAAGTGTGAGTATATGGCTTTTTTATTTTATATGAGTTATTTGTTTTGCTCATTTGAAAAAATCATAAATAAAAATGATAAATTTCATTAATTTGGACTTTAAGAATCTTTTTCTCAAGGTTTACAAACTTGATTACATTTACAAAAATAAAAAAGGAATAATTTATAAGGAAAATGAGATAAAAATGATTGGACAATTATATGTAACAAAGTGAACAATTAATAAAGGACTATTAAAAGACTTTCTTTTCGAAACTACCTAAAAAGAGTAAATATCACATAAATTAAGTGGAAAAGAAAGTAAAAATTAATGTTATTATTTATTTAGAGAAATTGGCACGTATATTTAGTTACTAAAAATTTACTATGATCTGTCCAATTTAATCCACTAAATTTTTTTTTGCATATGACATTTAATACCTCAAAATAGTTTAATCTGATTGTGTAGGCCACTTACAAATTCAATTTTCTGATGTTATGACTTTTTTAATTATAGGAAATTGTCATTTTTATGTATAAGAGATACAGAAAATACCAAGAGATATCATTTGTTCAGTATTATAGACACAAAATTTGTACATTTCAACTATTTTTATGTAAGGGCGAATCTACAAGGAGCAAAGGTATATTCATTTGAATTTTCTTGACAACAAATTTATATGATATATATAAGATTTTCATTGGTGTTTATATATAAATATTAATTCCTCAGTATAAATGTCTTTGTACATTGTAAGGCGTTTAAATTTCACTTGTTTAATAAGTATTTTTTAGCAGACCATGAAAAAGTTAGAGGTTTTGTAGTAGTATGAATTTTTATACATATTCATAAAATATTTTTATCAATAACGTTATAGTGTACTAAAATATTTTAAAGAACTAATAAAATATTTAAACTTAGCAAAAATTGAGTTGAGTTGTGCCTTGACTCATTATCTGCCCAGTTTTGGCTCAATTCATATTGATCCAATCAAATTCAGCTCGGATTAGATCTTGAACCGTTAGTTATCTTGACCCATTATGATTGACCTAAAATAGATCCAATTTGCTCAATACCGTTCCTAACAATGCCTAAGATTAAATTCGAAGAAAAATCAATGAAACAAATGCACTTAATCAAGAAAAACTAATTAAAAACTATCAAATAGTTATCCTCTTTTGGATGAGTCGCGATTTAACAGAGCAAATGAAGATTAGCCAAGAAATCCGTAATGTTACAACCAAATTGTAGATAGTCATGTGTATTTACCATTTTTCTATGAAATAAAATGATTAGCTATAAATAGTAATTATTTTTAGCATACACTACAAATATTACTAATATGATAATTACATATCATAAATATGTTGTACCATATAAGTTTTATTTTATTTTAATAATTAAATAGATTCACCATTTCATTAGATTACATGTTGCGCAACAAAAATAATAACATTTTCTGTGAAATCCTATAAATTGGTCCTTTTATGATCATTAGGGTTACTATCTCCACTCGATTCAATCACAAAAGTTACAGTAGCGTAAGATAGGGCAAAGGGACATTGATTTCGTTTTCTGCCTCAAATATGCTCGTTCAAAATCCTGGTATGTATATATATCAATTTCTTTATTAGCATAAATATGTATGCTTTTACATGCCGTATCATAGCCTGAACTTGAACTAATGATTTTCACTCAAGAAGTAACTTTATCTTGTTATCACAAGCGAACCCACATTCTATGTGTGGGCGCATATACATCTATATCTATCTCTGACAAAAAAAGAAGATATAATTTACAGCGCATTCTTAATGAGTGTATAGCTATCCTTTTCTAAAGGAATCACCCACAAAACTAGGGTTTGAATCTATCTAAAGCCCTTATTTCTTTTTAAGTTTATTGTGATATGGGGCGGGGGGTAAAATTCAGTTAGTAAACTACCAGTAGTCGACAATCGACTTACTTGCAAATTGCTAGGAAAATAAACAATAACAGAAAGTTGCAGTAAATAATTGACACAAAAGGTTTTATCCTGGTTCGGATCACCAACACGGTGGCTAGTCCTGTCCCTTTGGATTTAATGGTTTTCCTTAAGAGATTTGAAGAGTTCTTCATGTTATAGAAACTTGAAACTTTATCATGTCTCATATGAAAATAATATTTCTACATTAACACTACCTCAACTTGTATACTTACACTCATATTCTTTCTTTTCTCTTTTCTTTTCAATTGTATCACTCACGTGTTTACGAAGCTTTATGAAAGATAAAAGAAAACAATTAGCTAAGCTCAAGTAAAGTTGCATAGTTTACAGTACAGATCTAGGTCGGTTTATGTAGATGATAATATGTGCTCTTGTACGGAAAACCCCAACGGATTTATCTCAATCAAGGATTAATTTAGGGAGTCCTTGATTGAGGCAATTTAGTTGATCTGTATCCATGAAGTAAATCGCTTCTTCTGCTTTCATTTTGCTGGTTTGATATTTTTCTTGTATGATAAACGTACTTTTTATCTTGTATCTTTATTTATATCTCTTTCCTTTCTTGATGATTCGGTTGTGATCTCTTCAAAGTGCGCAAGTATTCTACTTTATTTAGACTTTCATTTATATGTTGATCAACCATATATTCCTTTCCTTCTTTTGTCCCTTAGATTTGAGGATTGCCTTTTCAATGCTACTTTGCAACATCAAGCAAATATTTTCCTTCTTGAATTCGTTTGCGCTGATGATTTCCTTTTTGAATTTGTAACCTACGAAAATTGAGATCAACGCGTTAAGTGTCTATGTTCAAAATCAACAAACTCTAAGTAGTTAACAATCTTTCCCTTTTTATAATGATAAGATTTATCACAATTTTAATTTTAATCTTGACAATAAATTTTACTGAGAAAGTTAATGTACTTCCATGAGGTTTCATGTCTTAGTTCATTGATGTATGCAGCTCTCTCTGTCGTATCTCCCCCATCTCACGGAGCGGTAAGAAAGATAGATTTGTTTTCTCCCCCTTTTAATAGTATAAAAGAATTGCGAAAATCATACGAGATTAAAACAAAGACAACAGATAACAGAGTAGTCTAAGAGTCAGAGCTACAAAAAAACAGTAGTCCAAGAGATAGAAAGGTACATGCCCCTATTGAATGTTACTGCAAAAAGTAAAGGTTCAGCCAGTAGAGTTAATGACCAATCCAAAAGTACATGAGGGATTTATTCACTTACTCACAGAAGGTGTTGTACGAACGTTCCACATTCCACAGTAGATTGGAGTATGAGGTCTGAACTGTAACAGCAAGCACATTGTTGGAGGAGTTGACTCCACTCTTCAGAGAGTCAACTTGTTGGATCAAGCGATTTACCATTGAGATACCTTTCTGCTTAATCATTTTCATGGCAATGCGCAACTTACCGATATTAGTGTTAGAGTCTTTCTGTAAATGAAATACCTTTCCACAGCATCATGAAAGGTCTCCAAGTTTCGTTCTACATCTAAATGTCTATTTTTGACCTCCTCATTGTCCAGCAATAAAAGAGCGGCGAAATCCACCGAGATTTTTAGGGTTCAGGAGAATTCGCCCGAGCTTTGACTGAGTCCTTTCTTACTCACTTTTCACCAACCAGCACATACCCCATACTACAAAAAGTATGATAACAATAAGTTGCATTTATAAGATAAGGGGTAATAATAGAAGGATCCAAAAAACTGTTCACAATAGTCCTCTAGATAAGCAAGGCATATGGAAGAGTTTCCGAGACATTCAAGTCTTCAACACTTAACCACATATACGACTTGAACCATTCTGCCCAATTGATGCAGTATTTTTTAAGAAGGAAGTAGAGAACAAATACATCACGAGTAGAGATATTACTAAAGGATCCCTTCTTCGGAATAAGCGTTGTGGCCAGGATATGTGCGAGAATATGATTCTCAAAACATATATATAAGGGCCCAAAGTAAGAAATGTGAGTGTCGGGTTCAACCACGACTCGCTTTTCACCATCTAGAGAAACTTCAAAGTCATCAGTCCATGTTCTGTTCATGTATGGAATTACCCAGAAACCTAATACCAAACACATCTTCGAATAACTGCTCATTGATGATAAAGAGTTAACCGAGCACCAACGATTCTAACTCACCACTGTTAAGTGAGATGCAGAGATTTGCATATAACAGGTGAACCGCTTCATCAAAAAGCTCAAGACCACACAAAGTAAAAAATTTAGACAGTTTCTGAGATTTGAGATAGAAGCTTACCGGGCAGTGCTCGTCGGAGAGAAAACTGCAGCAAAAGAACCCTTTTCCTTCTCTCTTTTCTCTTGCTGAAAGCTCTCTCAAAAACTCTCTTATGTTCTAATGTCTTTCAAAGACAATATCAATGAGCAATTGAATTATTCTCTCAATATCATCCTCTATTTATATAGTTTTGCTTTTCCTTAAAAAGCCAAAACCAAGTACAAATATAATTACAATTCCAAATCCTTTTCCTAATAGAATTGGAAACCAAATAAAGAGAATAATTCCAATCATTTTTCAAGTAGGATTAGTCCATGGGCCTTTCGCTGGAACATGGGCAATATCCCAACAAACTCCCTCTGCAGCCAAGGGGCCAAAATGGACTTAAAGTGAAGTAACTTTTGATAGGCTTCGTGCCTGCCACACTTCTAAAAAACTCATGACTGTGTATGATGAGTTATTTCCACTTATATCTATGAGCATCTTACATGACTTCATCATAACTTTCAGGTTCTCCCATGTTAGTCAATAGAATATACTCATCATGAGAATAACGTGTTGAGCTTCACTTCTCTTTAGTAGATCTTCTACAAGAGGTTTCTGGAGCATCTGAAGTGATCATATATTCTACACTCTGATCATTATCTGAATTATTACCTTTGGCTCCCTCATGTTCATAAGATATATTAATAATAGGAATTGGATTAACATCAACTAAGCTCTGGTCACCATGAGAATCTAGTTGCTTAGTCTTGCCAATATCTTCAATAGTTTGATCTTCAAAGAGCGACATCACGAATTCTAATGAGCTTCTTATCAATTGGATTAAAAGTAAGTTCACCACCCACCTTTTTGATTTCACTTTAAAAGGACCACACAAATCTGAGTGTACTAGCTCCAATATCTCATACTTCTTGACGGTGGATGAATGTGAAAAGAAAATCTTCTCTATTTCCCTGCTAAGCAATGAACACATCTTTTTTTCACCTTGCTTTTTCATACC